>MCJB01018748.1:24821-87106 GCA_002018475.1 Nicotiana obtusifolia | reverse complement strand
ATCTCGTGGCAGGCGTGCCACCCGCTCCCACTTACAATATATACTGTGGTAGGCGTACCACCCGCTCCCACTTTCATAATATCTCGGGGCAGGCGTGCCACCCGCTCCCACTTACAATATATATACTGTGGTAGGCGTACCACCCGCTCCCACTTTCATAATATCTCGTGGCAGGCGTGCCACCCGCTCCAACTTTCATCGTCACAACAATCACAAGAAATCCCGGCAAGGGAACAAACTAACATAACAACTTCCCAGCAAGGGAACAAATAACAGCAAACAATCATCCTGGCCAGGGGGAATTCAGCTATAACCAAACCAAACTTGACTCCTATTTAGCTCAATCAATGTTAGTACTCAATTACAGTCGAAGCTCTACAACCTCCCAACCCAATTATCATTTTATTAACTCTAGACATGACTCTACTAATGTGACACTGGACCCTTTAAACCTCTACGAACTCCTTAGACACTACCCACTAATTTTGACACTGGACCCTTTAGACCTCTACGAACTCCTTGCTCAACTAGTCTAGTTAACCATCGACTTTATACCGAACAAAAGAAGGCTAGAACCATAACCAAAAGGAACAAATAAAATGAAGCAACTTTGTGGTAGGCGTACCACCCGCCCTCAATTCACAATATCTCGTGGCAGGCGTGCCACCCGCTCCCACATGCAGTATTTCATAACATAATCAAAGATAATATTCAACAATTCGAAACAATAGTCACACAAAAATTATCCATATACGACCCACGGCCATGCGTGACACCTACGTATAGATACTCGTCACCATGCCTATACGTTGTTCTCATCGAGGAGCAATTTAACAAATAAGACACGATTTCCTAATCCCTCAAGCTAAGGTTAGAACAATCACTTACCTTGCTTTGCAATACTTCCTAGACTTCCAACGATTCTTTAAGCCCAATCTTTTATGGGTGCTCACGAACTTTAGATGGACACAATCGAGGCTAACGAGCTACAACTTGGTAGGATGCCTTAAGTCAGCTGTAAATATTGGCACAATTTTGTAGAAATTTGAGCTGGGTCTTGGGGTTAGAGAGTGGAGTTTCTTGTAATTGGTGTTGGGGCTTGAAGGGAGTGATTCCATGGTTGTTTTTAAGCTTAAATTGGGGCTATTTACAACGAGTTGCAGCTGGTTCTTGGTGGGTTTAAATGGGAAGAGCTGGGTTGGTAATTGGAGGTTGATGACTATAATTTGGATATGTTTCCACAGATTTTGGGGTTGTTTCAAGGTGATTTTTGAGGTAGTTTTGTTGGGGTTTGGGGTGTTTTGGAGAGGTTTCTGAGGTACTGACGAAATAAGTGGGTTTTTGCGTGTTAGGGTTCCTGGTCCCTATTTATAGTGGGTCAAAATTCAGAACAAAAATAAAACTTCAGGTGTCCAGAATGTGATCGCATTCTGGTCGCAAACTCAACATGCGGTCTGCATTTGGACCGCATTTCTGACATGGCATTTGGCCCAAGACTCTGTCTCATTCTGCGATTTCACTATGAGATTTGCGGTCCGCATTTTAGAAATGCGACCGCATTCTCACCGCATTTTTGACGTAAAATTTGTCCAGTTCTCTGTTCCATTCTGCGATACAAGCAGTGTGATTTGCGGTCCGCATTTCAGACATCATTTCTAGCATGATTCTTGCCCAGAAATCTGTCTAAGTATGCGATGCCCGTGTAAGATATGCGGTCCGCATTTTAGAAATGCGACCGCATATCCTGCATTACTTACAATTCTGAACTCTTTTCTTAATTATTAGATTCTTATACCTCATACCCACAAGAATGTTAAAATTGCATAATTACAAAGAGGGATTTGCACTTAAAAACAAGCCAAATCTAAACAATTAGTATCATAGGTGTTTCTACGACACATCAGGCCGTTACATTATGTTTAGGCTGTATGCTTATTCTGTTGGGACCCACTGAGGTCATTTCTGTTGTTAAGTTAATAGCTTAAATTGCATTCACGTACTCAGTCATATTCATTCATTTGCATATCATGTCTTAGTCTCTGTTACCATTTGTTGTCACATAATGTTATCACTGTTGGGATGTTTGGCATGAGATTTGTGAGCCCAAGACACTAGAGAGATTGATGACTGAGTGAGGCCGATGGCCTAATTGTGAGTGATATTGATAGGATTGGGTTGCACACCGCAATACGTTTTATTGATTTATGATGAGATCGGGTTGCACGCCGCAGCAAGTTTTATTGAATCATGATGGGATAGGGATGCACGCCGCAGCAGGTATTATTGGTTCATGATGGGATCGGGCTGCACGCCGCAGCAGGTTTTATTAGTGCTTGGGCAGGATCCGCCCCTCCGGAGTCTGACATACCATCAGTGAACGCAGGTACAGTACAGTGCTGAGTGGCTGAGTGTGTTGAGTGATTGAGCGTGATGAGTGCGAGTGCAAGACAATGAGATTGAGTACTCCGACAGTGGGAGTGTAGGAGTTTATCACTATGATGCCTTGTATTTGACATGCATACTTGACATACAGGTATCTAGATGCGTTTCCTCATGCTACACGGTTTTGTGACATTCATGATTTCACATGCACATTGACATGTAGGCATAGATATGTGCTTTCCTTATGCCATATGAGAATGAAATCTTTTATCTATTGTTGAAAGTTTTTGGGAAAAGTCACAGTTTTCTGATTTATTCATATTTTGGTGATTTCGGTGAGAGATTTGGGTTATACTATTATACTTGAAAAGCATATCTATTTTTCGTATCTGTGAACGAGCTGGGCATCATATCTTTGAGTTATTTATGGTACTGCTTTTATTATATTGTTATGAGTTGTTGTTGGCTATTGGTGTTGGACTTGACCGTTGTCCAAGCTCGTCACTGCTGGCATTGAAGATTAACCTGCATTCCGGTTGTAGCTGCCTCTTGTTCATGGTAGCTTTAGATTTATAAAATATCTGATTATGTATATTTCGAACAAATGATGTATTTATTTCATACCAGCTTTGTAAAATCTAAGTCTTAGAAGCTCATGATGTACTACCATTCCTTGGGAAGCTGTATTTCAGTTATTTCATTCCTGTCTTATCATAATCATTATATTGTGGTTTACTGTTAATTGGCTTACCTAGCAGGTTAGGTTAGGTGACATCAGGACTAGTTGGATTTTGGGTCGTGAAAACAACCATTTCTTTGCTTTCCCCAACAGGTAAAATGGGAATAAATTTAATGTGACATATGTCGCGCCCTGTTTTCTCGCGAAAGTAGGTTTCGACGTGTGATAACTCTTTTAAATGGTATTAACAAAGAAGAGTCGTCACCTAACGATTTGAGGTGCGTTAGGGCACCTATTTGCAAGTAACTCTGTTTGACTAGTCCGTGTCACCAAAAAATGGTAAGGGTATCAAATTACCTCAAAGAGAAGATGTTAGACATTCTTCTAGGTCCAGAACTGTGGGTCTCAGCAGACCTTTAAACTATGTGGATTATGTAATTAGACTAGGTGATCAAATAAATAAAGGGAAATTTAGAAGTCGAAGAATCTTATTAGGGCACGTGAGAATCGGCACAAATCTCAATGACTATAGAGATACAACTACATTGATCTTTGTTAAATGACTAAGTGTAAATAACAAATACATAAAGAAAGGGGGGTCCTAAATTTTTAGCCTAAAGGATCACCCAGTGCAACATAAATAATACTTCGTAACTCCTTTGAGGTAGGGGTTGCTCATATTATTCAGCGGGCACAGACTATCATCTCCTGCTACCCGATTACTATGTTAAAGTTGTTTACCTAAAGGCGCTCTAATTCAATTCTAGGCCGTACCCTATGCATGCACTACCTGTCCCATACCTATGGTCCAAGAGGCTTGGACCTCTATTTGGGTGGTCCTAGACTTCACTTAGGATGCTCAAAATGATAAAACTAACACACATTTAAAAACATGTAGGACTACACATAAGTACAATTAAAAGGCTCAAGTTAACCTCCACACATAAACAACAAATGCATGCGGGTAGTTGGGCAGTAGACAGTTTCAGATGCATTAGAGTCATTAAGTCCTATAGGTATAGTTTCTATGTGATTCTGATTTCCAGCGTTCAGGCAGCATTGCAGCTTTAAACTAACGAATTCGTAGATTAAATTTTTTACAAACCTATAGGCATGACATCTAAATTGTTCGTGCGATGAGGCAGTAAGGCTGTTCAAAAACTCAAGTTTAATGACACTGATTTATAAACGTGTTTCTTAGGCAGGTGACAGTATCCTATAGGCAAGATTTCTAACAATTGACAATTAAAATTAATTTTACAATGCTTTATCCCTAGAGGCATGTTATCTAAGGCGGGGCAGTGTGGTGAAAGTAACGGAGTAGTCGATTGATCGATTAAGGTCCTATAGTCATGATATCTAGAAGAGCAGTATACTAAAAGCAATAGAGGCGACTGATTGATTGATTAGTTGGATCCTTATAGACATGGTATATAGACTAGCCAAGCACATTCTACTGCATCCTATAGGCATGTTGTCTAAACGTGCACAATGAGAAACAAGTATAGCAAACGCTTAAACTAGCATGCTTTGAGTGGTGTACAAGTATTAGAAAAGTTAAGTGAAGTGTGTGATTTCATATAGGCATGCTTTCTATTAGTATACAACACACTAAACTAAATAACATATAAGGCATGCTGAACGAAATAGCAAATAGAACACATAGACCAGATAGGCATGTCTTCTACCCTTTTATGCAAGCACTAGAATACATCAACACCTTTCATTAACTTCCCCATCATTCGTTATTACAAGTTATTACAGCCCGAATGAAATAATACAAATTAAATATGAATAGTTGCAGAAGAAGACAACTATAGGCCCAATGATAGTCCCAGTACAAATAACCCAGTGTATTTCCTAGGCCTTCGACAGCTCCAGTAGAGTCAAAACCCAGCTTATAAGACCAACAGTAAGTCTGAATACAACAGCCAGACCCACCATCACATAGAACAAATACCAAGCCCAAACAAAGGATTCACACACGATCACAAGAAACAAACTATATGTTGAACTAACTAAACAAGGAAGGAAGTCTGAACACCTATTTCTTAGGACTGTAAAGCTGATTATCACCAAGACGTATAGACAAATTCATGTAACATGTTGGCAGGACATACACAAGAGGAGTTCATGCTTGCATTTTCCAAGTTTAGAGACATGATTGATTATTTCAGGATAACAGACTACTTCTAAAGAAGTTTCAAACATTAATACGGTCAAAAACAGCTCAAGGAAATTTCAAGCAGGGGATCTAATTATGAAAGTTGAAGGATCAACAAACAACCTTAATAGAGTCGGTTTAACATAAAAACTGACAATATAGGTTCATAACAAGCGAAAGGGTATAGCATGTGCAACATTAGCAGAGTTTAGGAGGCATATCACTTAGGTCAACATGGTGAGCATACATGCTTAGTTTTCAGAACAACGATATTATAGTAAAGCATGAATTAGCCTAAAAAAGACTCAAAACTAAGAATTTAAGGCATGAAGGTCTAACACATCATAGTCAAAGAATGGTCAGTAAATAAGCAAGTAGGCATGGTTTATAGCCGCTAATAAGAATCTTAATTATGCTGAGTGTAACACAGAGGTTCCCAAGTTCAAAAAATATCATGGTAGAAGGTATTGCCAACTTAATGTCAAGCATAGCAGACAGATTTCAGAATATAAACCAGTCAACCAGGCACATTACAGAAAAACAAGTGTGTTAGGATTCAACTGGGAACCTAAGCAATACTAAAGAGCATAGAGTTTGCTAAACACCACATTACAATTCTTAAAGCCACATGTTTGGTTAAACATTGCGACAACAATTATGGTTCATGTAAGCAGATATAAAAACAGTGTTCACATAAAGGAGTTATCAATAGAAGTTCATTAAGGCAAATTCTGGGTAAGAGATGATTCCCTAGGAATCTCAATGTGAGAATCCAAAATAAGGCATGAGAAAAACTCATAATAAATAGCAAAACAACAACAACTTAAAGATACAAAGTAATTCAAGTTGAACACATAGGAGTTTAAAGAATTACGCAGGTTGTGACATTAGGAGATATAGAATTGCAGAATAGCTATAATGCAGGTAAAACTGCCAATGATTACAACACAATATTGGAGTCATATTCGTTCGAACAACATGGATATGCGAAGCATTGGAAACAAGCAAAAGTGGATAGAATTGCAAAAGTCAAGACACTCACCAGTTTGCATATTCAACAAACAAATAGAAGAGAAGGCTAAGTGTCAGAAACAGCTCGAATATCACAGCAAAAAGAACATCAAGACCCAAATCCTAGTGCGTCAGAGTTCACAGGAGCCTCAAATGAGCTCCGAGTAGTGCTCGCACTAGGGAGGTCGTTAGAGAGGGTTCTGATGGCCTTGGCTTTCAGCCGGCCAAGAGCAGTAGACTCAGAATAGTATTGAGTGAGTGAGAGTAAAAGAGAACAACAGTGATCAAAGTTCGTTGAAGGGGATTAGTGGAGGGGTTTATGTAGTAGTAAAATTGAACGAACAAATAAGGAAACAATATCGATCAAACATAATAAAGGAAATAATAGCATGTAGAATCAATTTAGAATCGGATTAGGAGAAAAATTAGGTAAACCCTAGTTCAAGATGGAGAACCAAATAGTTAAAAAAAATCTCACTGAATCAAACCCATATAACCTGGTGATGAATATATCAAGTCAAGAACATGGCGATAATACAGAATCGGAGTCGAATGAAAGCCTGTTGATGAACCTCCATATATAAAGCAGTACCAAACACATTGTAATGCTTAAGAGATGGTAAGAATCTCCGTGTATGCAAGAAAGAAAAGGAAACATGGAAGATTTCCATGTGATATCGGATTGGGGCTATGATTTGAGTGAGGCAGCTGTGGTAGTGAGGGGAGGGTCTGAGAGAGTATAGAGGCGGCTGCAGAGGGAAAAATGGGATTAGGGTTTGGGTGAGGGGATATAAGGAAAGGGGTTGGTTTATTATAGGCCGTTGATCATTTGAGATCAACGGCCAGATTAAAGGGGAATCAGGGCGGGTTATTTGAAGGGGTCTGACCGGGTTGGCTTAAAGGGACGCTTGGTTTGGGTTGTGGGAGTATTGGGCTAGCTTTTGGTTTGAAAATTGGCCTAGTTTTGGGCCAGATTTTAAATAAAAGAAATTAGGGAAAATAATTTAATAAAAAAACTAAATAAATATAAAATGTACTATATGTGAGACTTAATATTTTAAAATAATAGTTGAAAATTACAAAAATATAAAAAGTTATTTTGGACCCTAAACAAAATGATAAATACAATTAATTATAGGCTATTATTGTAAAATTATTTAAAATAGCTTTGAAATACAACTATAATTGTATAAAAACAAAGTTAAATATTATGAGACATATTTGTGGCTGCAAATGAAAACTTTGGATGATTAAGTCATCACAAAATAATTTAAGGGGTAATTAATGCATATTCAAGTAATTTAAATGTAAGAAGATCAATTTTAAAGCCTAAAAATATATAAAAATACTTCTATAACTCTTGTAGATTAAAAATGATATTTTGAAAGTATATATATACTATTTGAAAATATGAGAGCAAAATTGGGTATCAACAACATAGTCCTTGGAGAAATTTATATAGTTGTAAGTATCTGTAATCTCTAAAAAGTTTTGTATGTGCCTTCGTGGATCTTCGTGAGAGACCCATAAATTATTTGTGGACTGAATGAGATGCACCATGTACTGCTTCAACTCAAATGGCCGGTTATGTTACTTCATGATAATTTGAGTCATATTTGCAAGATCATGTCTTGTGGCCTTTATCACCTATCTCTCGTCATTTTCTGCCGTCTCTATTGGTTGTGGTTGGACTACGATGCCCAAATATGCAGTTCTAGCTATTTATTTATCTTCCCTTCTTAACTTGTGAAAGAATCTTTTAGGTTCAGCTCCATAAGGAGGAAGATCGCTCAAGTAGTTAATTCTTCATAGCATTCAATGTGAACACCTGTAAAAGAAGAAAAGCAAACAAATTAAACTTGAATAGATAACGAATAAATACTTATTTCAGACAAGTAGCTAATTTTTAAATCTCCGGCAACGATGCTAAAAACTTGTTGGGGCCAAACGCACACGCAAGTATACGTGGTTGACAAGTAATGAAGTGATGAGAAAGTATCATTCCTATGAGGATTTATGATTTAACTTTTGACTAACTAAACTACCTATGAGTTATTTGTTCTAGAGGTTTTGAAGGAAGATGCTTGTGATTTTTAATAACTAAAATTACTACGAAAATATACTAAGCAAACAAGAAAACAAGGATGCAAATAGACACACAAACACTTAGGAGAAAGTTCAATATGATAGGGATATTCTGGGATTATGGGATTAATGTCTCTCCTATTGAGTTTTTCTAGTTGATTCAACTACTTAGTCTATCTAATTTGTTGATTAACATGATCTATATTGCTCATGAAGTTCTTTCGACGCATCACTTGTCTATTCAAACCAACTTAATACTATACATCTATAGAATTAGAACTAGCTAGAACAAATATGCATCGCCTGCACTAATAACCAAGTAAGGAAACAAGAATATGTATATCCTAATCGCGAATCTATTTTCTGATGCCTGGATTCAAGAACTTATTCTATTCAATCTTATTATTTAATCTATAGTTTTCACTTTCGAGTTTAACTATAAATTCATAGATAGTATTCTACTGTTAGCTACGTAGTCAAATAATTAAGTGCAAGATTGAATAAACAAATAAATATGACACAATCAAGCAATATCGTCAGCTATCAAATAACAATAGTCAATAACAACCCATAACCCCATAACAAAGGGGGTTTTAACCACTCTTGTTCATAATAACAATTAAAATTTTATTTTTAAACATGAAAGTTATGAATATGAGATAAAGAATGGAAGAATCAATGAATCCATGCTTCGTTTCTATTCCTAAGTCCTTGTCACTTTCAAAATATGTCCAACCTCTCACTAAACACGTTTAGTAAGTATTTATAGGCTAGGATCGAAGTCTCCAAGTCCAAAATGCAGAAGGAAATAATTTATTCTCGGACTAGGGGAGAATCCAAGCGCCTCACCTCGTAAGGCCAGGTCCAGAGAGTGCCTAGGACCTCACAAGGCCAGGCCTAGCACAAGCTTCATCTCGCCTGGAGCCAGGCAACGCCAGGTCTGGCGCAAGGCTCCATGCTTTGTTCCGATTTTTTTCTTTTCGTTCTCTTTTCTTGTGTCTTTAACATCCGTTTGTGCAACATTCATTCCTTTTCATATTCCAATGATCCTAAACATAAAAACAACTCAATTAAGCTTAATGTCACACAATTTATCATTAAATACCAAAATATAAGGTAAATAATGCATTAAAAATATAAAATTATAACCAAACATCATACCAGCTTACTACCATCACTGTGACCACTTCACCACCTCCACAATTTGCATTAATACAACTACTATCGTTGTTTGGCTTTACAAAAAGGAAATACGGTTTAAGCCACTTAACCTCAATGATGCATCTTACGGTTAGAGAGTTTAGATATGTCTTCCCGTTACTGTTAACAAATAACTTCCTAAATGAGAGTTAACCAGTTGGATAATGTTAAAAGTGATGAGACATTGGATCTTGCCACTAATGGTATCTCCATATCTTACTTGCTACAATACATTGATGTCACGAACCAAAATCCTAATCTGTCGTGATGGCCCCTAACATGGTACTAGGCAAGTCAACTTCTCACAAATATTTCCAACACTTTTAACAAGAATGAATTAAAACAGATTTCATAGCAAAAGTTCTCATAAACGGGATAGGAAAACCCAAAACATAACGCAGAATTCCAAACTATCGGGTGTCACAGAGTACATGAGCATCTGTACATCACAAATCTAGAAAACACGGTCTATAATAATCTGAGACCAAACACAATAAACAAGGGGATAGGGAAAGAGAGACAAAGTCTAGGAAACACGGCAGCTACCTCAGAATCTCCGGAAAATCAACTGTGCGAAGGAATCAACACCCACTGTGTCCGGGAACACCTGGATATGGTCACAAAGTGCAGGGTGTAGTATAAGTACAACTAACTCAATAAGTAACAATACTAAATAAAGAACTGAAGATAGTGACAAGCTTTACAGCTAAGTCCAATTAGAGTAATTTCCAACATAAGAAGGTAGGCATGCTTCCAAGATCAACATTTAAAACTCAAATAGTAATTTGATATCAAATTTGACAGAAATAGAAGATAATGTCATTCAAAAATTTCCAACAGTGATATATGACATCTGAACTGCAACAATAATGAAATCAATGCATCCTCTCAGAGCAACAGTCATTCAGTCCTCCCGTTCACTCCAACCTCGCAATCACTCTTTCCTCACATTCACTCATTCCTCTCAATCACTCAGAACTCGGCACTCGCACTCAGTAGGCACCTGCGCTCACTGGGGGTGTGTACAGGCTCCGGAGGGGCTCCTTCAGCCCAAGCGCTATAACAAGCCAATCATGGCATAAATCAATAAAACATGCTGCGGCGTGCAGCCCGATCCTATAAATATCCTCACAATTAGGCCCTTGGCCTCACTCAGACATCAGCCTCTCTAGTCTCTCGGGCTCTCAGAAATCATGATAAGCAGCCCAACAACAATGATATGATGCATCAATAATGAACAATAGAGACTGAGATGTAATATGCAAGTAAAGATCGTGACTAAGTATCAAACAGCAATTTTGTAGATAATTCAACTTGTACACGACCTCTGTGAGTCCCAGCATTGTCAACCACATGGTCTAAAACATGATTTATTGTTTGATTTATCTAATACGTGGAAAAATGTACGGGTAACAACAAATTATTCGACTACACAAATCCATGGAATTGATCAAGTCACAATTCCTACGGTGCACGCCCACACGCCCGTCCCCTAGCATGTGTGTCACCTCAAAATCAATAATATAACACATAATCCGAGGTTACATACCCTCAGGACCTAATTTAGAATCGTTCCTTACCTCAAACCGTGTAATTCATTATTCTGCAATGCCTTTGCCTCGTGAATCGGCCTCCAAATGCATCGAATCTAGTCACAAACAATTCGATTCAGTCAATAAAAATTATAGGAATTACTTCCATATGAAAATACTAATTTTCCAACAAAATCCGAAATTGCACCCAAAAATCGCTTGTGGGGCCCAAGTCTCGGAACCCGTCAAAAGCTACAAAACTGACAGCCCATTCAACCACGAGTCTAACCAGACAAATTTTACCAAATTTTGACATCAAGTCGACCCTCAAATCTTCAAATTGAAACCAAGAGGGTTTTCTAAATTTTTCAACTTAATTCACCAATTAAATGTTAAAAACAACCATGGATTCAGGTAATTTGACCAATATTGATTAAGAACACTTACCCCTTTGTTTTCCTTGAAAATCTCCCAAAAATCGCCTCTTCACGAGCTCCAATTAGTCAAAAATAGAAAAAGGGACGAAGTCCCATTTTCAGAACTTAAACTTTCTGTCCAGGCCTTTCTTCTTTGCGAACGCGGCCAGTGCCTCGCATTCGCGAAGCACAATTTTGTCCCGCCTAGTTTTCCTCCTTCGCGAACACAACACCTCCCTCGCGTTCGCGAAGCACAAAGTGCTACTACCCCACAAGACTTATACGCGAACGGGAGGTCCTACTCGCGGACACAGAGCTTCCTTTGCCTAACCCTTTGCAAACGCGTGCAGCACTACGCGAACGCATCAGCTAATTGCCTGAAGACCCAACGGACTGCTCCTCTATGTGAACGCGAGGACCCTGTCGCGAACGCGTAGACCTAAGACCTCACTGCTTCGTGAACACAGGACCTACATCGCGAACGCGAAGGCAATAATCTAGCAGCACTCAAGTTTCTCTACTCGAACGCGAGAGCACCATCGCGAACGCGTAGAAGGAAACCAGACACCAAAACATCTAAAGCTTCAACCACCTTCCAAATCAATTTTCCAATCCGTTAACCAACTGAAATCCACCCGAGGCCCCCAGGACCTCAACCAAATACCCCAACAAGTCCTAAAACATCATACAAACTTAGTCGAAGCCTCAAATCACAACAAGCAATGGTAAAAACACGAATCGCACATAAATTCAAGCCTAATGAACTTTGAACTTCCAATTTCTACCAATGATGCCGAAACCTAGCAAATCACGTCCGATTGACCCCAAATTTTTCACACAAGTCACAAATGACATAACGGACCTATTCCAATTTCCAAAATCAAATTCCGACCCCAATATCAAAAAGTCAATTTCTCGGTCAAACTTCCAAACTTAAATTTCTATTTTAGCCATTTCAAGTCTCATTTAACTACGGACTTCCAAATAATTTTCCGGACACGCGCCTAAGTCCAAAATCACCATACGGAGCTGTTGGAATCATCAAATTCTATTTCGGGGTCGTTTACACATAAGTCAACATCCGATCAACCTTTTCAACTTAAGTTTTCATCTTGGAGACTAAGTGTCTCAATTCATTTCAAAACCTCACTGAACCCGAACCAATTACCCCGGCAAGTCATATAATAACTGTAAAGCATACATGAGCAGTAAATAGGGAAACGGGGCTGTAATACTCAAAACGACCTGCCTGGTCGTTACATTCTCCCCCCTTAAACAAACGTTCATCCTCGAACTGGCTTAGAATCATACCTGGAGCCTCAAATAGGTGTGGATATTTGCTCCGCATCTCCCGCTCAATCTCCCAAGTAGCTTCTCCGACTGGCTGCCCTCTCCACTGTACCTTCACAGACGCTATATTCTTTGATCTCACCTTTGAAACCTGCCAGTCTAAAATGGCCATCGGCTCCACATCATAATTCAAATTACCATCCAACTAAACTGTGCTGAAATCCAAAACATGAGACGGATCTCTGACATACTTCCGGAGCGTAGATACATGAAACACTGGATGAACACCCGATAGACTAGGGGGCAAAGCAAGTTCATAAGCCACCTCTCCAATCTTCTTAAGTATTTCAAAAGGCCCAATATACCTAGGACTCCATGGGTGAAACCTTGAGTAGAACCTTCTCCCTAACCATATAAGCAACATCATGGACCTTCCGGTCGGCATAACTCTTCTGTCAAGACTGCGCCATGCAAAGTCGATCCTGGATCAATTTAATCTTTTCCAAAGCATCCTGCACCAAATCAGTACCCAATAGTCTGGCCTCACCCGGCTCAAACCAACACACTAGAGACCGACACCGTCTCCCATATAAAGCCTCATACGGAGCCATCTGAATGCTAGATTGGTAGTTGTTATTGTAAGAAAACTCTGCCAGTGGCAGAAATTGATCCCAAAGACCCCCAAAATCAATGACACTAGCACGTAGCATATCCTCCAATATCTGAATAGTGCGCTCGGACTATCCGTCCATTTGAGGGTGAAATGTTATACTCAACTGAACCTATGTGCCCAATTCTCGCTGCACTGCTCTCCAAAACTGTGATGTAAACTGCGTGCCCCGATCTAAAATGATGGACACTAGCATACCGTGAAGGCGAACAATCTCGCGGATATAAATCTCAGTGAACCGCTCCGAAGAATAAGTAGTTCCAACTGGAATAAAATGCGCGGACTTGGTCAACCGATCTACAATCACCCAAACAGCATCAAACTTCCTCAAAATCCGTGGAAGCCAAACGACGAAGTCCATGGTAATACTCTCCCACTTCTACTCCGGCATTTCAAGTCTCTGATGCTCGTACTTCACCTGTTGACAATTTAAACACCGAGCTACAACCCTAACTATATATTTCTTCATTTTTCTCCACCAATAGTGCTGCCTCAAGTCCTGGTACATCTTAGCGGCACTTGGATGAATGGAATATCGCGAACTATGGGCTTCTTCAAGAATCAATTCACGTAGTCCATCTACATTTGGCACACAAATCCGACCCCGCATCCTCAATACCCCATCATCCCCAATAGTAACATCTCTGGCATCACCGTGCTGAACTGTGTCCTTAAGGACAAGCAAATGGGGATCATCATACTTGCGCTCTCTGATGCGATCATATAAAGAAGACCGAGAAACCATACAAGCTAGAACCTGACTGGGCTCCGAAACATCTAATCTCACGAACTAATTGGCCAGGGTCTGAAATCTACTGCAAAAGGCCTTTCATCAACAGGAATGAATACAAGGCTACCCATACTCACTGCCTTTCTACTCAAGGCATCGGCCACCACATTGGCCTTCCCAGGATGATACAGAATAGTGATATCATAGTCCTTTAGCAGCTCCAACCATCTCCCTGCCTCAAATTTAGATCTTTCTGTTTGAACAAGTGCTGGAGACTCCGATGATCTATAAACACCTCACAAGACACACCGTAGAGATAATGCCTCCAAATCTTCAATGCATGAACAGTAGCTGCCAACTCCAAATCATGAACAGGGTAGTTCCTTTCATATGGCTTCAACTGACGCGAAACATAAGCAATCATTCTACCCTCCTGCATTAAGACATACCCAATACACTGTATAAGATCTTGAAGATAAAGGTAAAACTAGAACTGGAGTTGTGGTCAAGGCAGTCTTGAGCTTATGAAAGCTCTCTTCACAGTCATCTGACCACCTGAATGGAGCACCGTTCTAGGTCAATTTAGTCAAAGACGATGCAATAGATGAGAAGCCCTCCACAAAGCGACGATAATAACCGGCCAAGCCAAGAAAACTACGAATCTCAGTAGCTGAGGATAGCCTAGGCCAACTCTGAACTGCCTCTATCATCTTCGGGTCCTCCTTAATTCCTTCACTAGATACTATGTGTCCCAAGAATGCCACCAAACTAAGCCAGAACTTACACTTAGAGAATTTGGCATAAAGTCTCTCCTCTCTCAGCCTCTGTTATACAATACCCAAGTGTTGTTCATGCTCCTCCTGGCTACGTGGGTGCACCAGGATATCATCAATAAATACCACGACAAATGAGTCAAGATACGGCTGGAATACGCTATTCATCAAGTGCATAAATACTGTTGAGGCGTTGGTCAGCCCAAAAAACATCACGAGAAATTCATAGTGGCCATAACGAGTCCTGAATGACGTCTTTAGAATATCCAAATCCCGAATTTTCAACTGGCGATACCCAGATCTCAAATCAATTTTGGAGAATACCCTCGCTCCCTGAAGCTGGTCAAATAAATCATTAATACGCAGTGAAGGATATTTATTCTTGATCATAACTTTGTTCAACTGCATGTAATCGATGCATATCCACATAGGCCTAAAGTGAAGGATATTTATTCTTGATCATAACTTTGTTCAACTGCCTGTAAAGTGAAGGATATTTACTTTTTCACAAACAAAACCGGTGCACCCCAAGGTGACACACTAGGCCTAAAACCCCTTATCAAGAAGTTCCTAAAGTTGCTCTTTCAATTCATTTGCTGCCATACGATACAGAGGAATAGAAATGGGCTGAGCTCCCGGCATCAAGTCAATACCGAAATCAATATCCCTGTCGGGTGGCATACCCGGCAGGTCTGCAGGAAATACATCCGTAAAGTCTCGCACTACTGGTACAGAATCAATAGTAGGAGTGTCTGCATCAACATCTCTCACAAAGGCCAAGAAGGACAAACACCCCTTCCGAACCATACGTTGGGCCTTCAAATAAGAAATTACCCTACTGGGAACATAATATAGAGAACCTCTCCATTCGACCTTCGGCAACCCCGGCATTGCCAACGTCATAATTTTTGCGTGACAGTCCAGAATAGCATGACATGGAGACAACCAATCCATACCCAGGATTACATCAAAATCAACCATACTGAGCAATAAAAGATCAACTCTAGTCTCCAGTCCCTCAATAGTTACCACGCATGACCGATAAACGATCCACAATAATAGTATCGCCCACCGGCGTAGATACACGAACAGGTGAAACTAAGGAATTATGGGGCATGTCCAGATAATGAGTAAAGTACGATGATACATATGAATAAGTGAAACCAGGGTCAAATAATATAGAAGCTTCCCTGTCTGTGGCACACTGAGACAATACCTGTGATCACTGCATCTCAAGCAACAGCTTCTGGTCTGGCAGGAAAAGCATAGAATCGGGTCTAACAGCCACCTGATCGGCCTCCATCTCTTGGGCGACCCCTAGCTGACTGAGCCCTACCCCAAGCTGGCTGGGCGGGTGGCGAAGTTTGCTGAAGTCATAGTCTGACTCCTCTACTACACTAGACCTCTCGAGCGATGAGGACACTGCCTCCACATATTCCCAAACTCCCCACACTCAAAGCAACTCCGCGGTACTGGTGGTGGTGGGCACTGAATCGGGCCTCGAGTACCAGAATAACAGCTAGAAGCACCCGGTGCAAATGAAATCCTGAACTGAAGGGGCACGGGACGAACTCTGGGCTGGAAGGGCACTGAGAGATGACTGACCCTGATGAGAACTGTATGAACCATGGTTGGATGATGCACCATGGTGAACTGGACGACCTGTCTGAGCGTGCTTGTAAGTACGACCCCTGTCGTGGTAAAACTGACCCCCTGAAGGAACACCGCTGAAACCACCCGGTCCACGAGGCCTCTTGGCCTCCCTCTCTCCACGCTCCTGGATATGGACCATCTCTATCTGTCGAGCAATGTCAACCACCTCATCAAAAGTAGCACCAAATACCCTCTCCCGAGTCATAAGTAACCGCAACTGATATGTGAGGCCATCAATGAACCTCCTAATCCTCTCCCTATCAGTAGGAACCAACCAAATTGCGTGATGAGCCAACTCAGAAAACCTCATCTCGTACTGGGTCACAGATATGCCATCTTGTCGAAGCTTCTCAAACTGCCTGCGCAGTTCTTCCCTATGAGACTATGACATGAACTTCTCCAAAAAGAGAATAGAGAACTCCTACCATGTAAATGGTACTGCACCGACCGGCCTGCGCCTCTCATAAGCCTCCCACCATCTGAAGGCTGCCCCAGAAAACTGAAAAGTAGTGAACGAGACCCCACTGATCTCCAGAATACTTGTTGTCCGAAGCATCCGCTGACACTTATCCAGAAAACCCTAAGCATCTTCTGACTCAGCACCGCTAAATGATGGAGGTTGAAGCCTCCAAAATCTCGCAAGTCTCCTCTACTCATCATCTACTGAGGCCTGAGCAGCTGCAACTAGCTGGGCTGGTAGTGCCCCAGGTATTTGAAGTCCCTGCACTACCTGCTCTGGAGTACGGGCAATAGGGGTATGAGTACCTCCCTTGGCCTGAGAAGTGGCAGGTGTGGCCTGAGCCGAAACCACTGGAGCAAGGCCAGTGCAAACTGTCAATATCTGGGCCAAAGCCTCCTGAAGGCCTGGAATCACAATAGGCACAGCTGGTTCCTGAGCTGGTCTTGTTGGCTGGGCTATATATAGAATCTGCTCTTGAGCTGGAGCAACTGGTGGTGCTACAGGTGCTACTCCAACTGTTGTACGAGCTACACCTCGACCTCTACCTCGGCCCCGGCTTCTCGCGACTCTAACTGGTGGCACTGGTGGCTGACCGTCCGATCTGGTAGTATGTGTCCTCACCATCTGTGAGAGAATAGAATAATAGAAATTTAGTTTCCAGAATTAACAAATTTGCACGATAGAATAGAAGAAAGTGAAATATTTCTAAGGGTTCGGTAGCCTCTCGAAGATAAGTACAGACGTCTCCCTACCGATCCGCTAGACTCTACTAAACCTACCCATGACTCATGAGACCTATGTAACCTAGGCTCTGATACCAACTTATCGCGACCCAGAATCCTAACCTGTCGTGATGGCGCCTAACGTGGTACTAGGCAAGCCAACATCTCACAAATATTTCCAACACTTTTAACAAAAATGAATTAAAACAGATTTAATAGCAAAAGTTCTCATAAACGGGATAGGAAAACCCAAAACATAACGCAGAATTCCAAACTATCGGGTGTCACAGAGTACATGAGCATCTGTACATCACAAATCTAGAAAACACGGTCTATAATAATCTGAGACCAAACACAATAAACAAGAGGATAGGGAAAGAGAGACAAAGTCTAAGAAACACGGCAGCTACCTCAGAATCTCCGGAAAATCAACTGTGCGAAGGAATCAACACCCACTGTGTCCGGGAACACCTGGATCTGG
This sequence comes from Nicotiana obtusifolia, assembly GCA_002018475.1. Classification (NCBI taxonomy): domain Eukaryota; kingdom Viridiplantae; phylum Streptophyta; class Magnoliopsida; order Solanales; family Solanaceae; genus Nicotiana; species Nicotiana obtusifolia. The sequence goes on along the minus strand of MCJB01018748.1, from coordinate 68,858 downwards.
TCACAAAGTGCAGGGTGTAGTATAAGTACAACCAACTCAATAATTAACAATACTAAATAAAGAACTGAAGATAGTGACAAGCTTTATAGCTAAGTCCAATTAGAGTAATTCCCAACATAAGAAGGTAGGCATGCTTCCAAGATCAACATTTAAAACTCAAACAGTAATTTCATATCAAATTTGACTGAAACAGAAGATAATGTCTTTCAGAAATTTCAAAAACAATAATATATGACAGCTGAAGTGCAACAATAATGAAATCAATGCATCCTCTCAGAGCAACAGTCACTCAGTCCTCCCATTCACTCCAACCTCGCAATCACTCTTTCCTCAAAATCACTCATTCCTCTCAATCACTCAGCACTCGGCACTCGCACTCAGTAGGTACCCGCACTCACTGGAGGTGTGTACAGACCCTGGAAGGGCTCCTTTAGCCCAAGCGCTATAACAAGCCAATCATGGCATAAATCAATAAAACATGTTGTGGCGTGCAGCCCGATCCCATAAATATCCTCACAGTTAGGCCCTCGGCCTCACTCAGACATCAACCTCTCCAGTCTCTCGGGCTCTCAGAAATCATGATAAGCAGCCCAACAACAATGATATGATACATCAATAATGAACTATAGAGACTGAGATGTAATATGCAAGTAAAGATCGTGGCTGAGTATGAAACAACAATTTAGGAGATAATTACATGTACACGATCTCTGTAGGTCCCAACAGTGTCAACACATGGTCTAAACATGATTTATTGTTCGATTTCTCTAATACGTGGAAAAATGTACGGGTAACAACAAATTATTCGACTACACAGATCCTTGAAATTGACCAAGTCACAATTCCGACGGTGCACGCCCACACGCCCGTCACCTAGCATGTGCGTCACCTCAAAACCAATAATATAACACATAGTCCTGGGTTTCATACCCTCAGGACCAAATTTAGAACTGTTACTTACCTCAAACAGTGTAATACATTATTCTGCAATGCCTTTGCCTCGCGAATCGGCCTCTAAATGCCTCGAATCTAGTCACAAAAAATTAGATTCAGTCAATACAATTATAGGGGATTAATTCCATATGAAAATACTAATTTTCCAACAAAATTCATAATTGCACCCAAACATCGCCCATTGGGGTCCACGTATTGGAACTTGACAAAAGTTGCAAAACCCGATAGCCCATTCAAGCACGAGTCTAATCATATAAATTATATCAAATTCCGACGTCAAGTCGACTCTCAAATCTTCAAATTGAACCAAGATGATTTTCTAAATTTTCCAACTCAATTCACCAATTAAATGTTAAAAACAACCATGGATCGAGTAATTTGACAAATATTGAGTTAAGAACACTTACCCTGTTGTTTTTCTTGAAAATCTCCCAAAAATCGCCTCTTCACGAGCTCCAATTCGTCAAAAATAAAAAATGAGACGAAGTGCCATTTTTAGAACTTAAACTTTCTGTCCAAGCCTTTCTTCTTCGCGAACGCGGCCACTGCCTCGCGTTTGCAAAGCACAATTTTGTCCTGCCCTGTTTTCCTCCTTCGTGAACGTGGCACCTCCCTCGCGTTTGCGAAGCACAAAGTGCTACTGCCCTACAAGCCATATACGTGAATGCGAGGTTCTACTCGCGGACGCGAAGCTTCCTTTGCCTGACCCTTCGCAATGTGCACTACGCGATCGCGTAGGCTAATTGCTTGAAGACCCAACGGATCGCTCCTCTACGCGAATGCGAGGACCCTATCGTGAACGCGTAGACCTAGGACCCCCAATGCTTCATGAACGTGGGACCTACATCGCGAACGCGAAGGCAATAATCCAGCAGCACACAAGTTCCTCTACGCGAACGCGGGAGCACCATTGCGAACGCGTAGAAGGAAACCAGACACCGGAACATCTGAAGCTTCAGCCATCTTCCAGATTAAATTTCCAATCTCTTAACCACCCGAAATCCATCCAAGGCCCCTAGGACATTAACTAAATACACCAACAAGTCCTAAAATATCATACGAACTTAGTCGAAGTCTCAAATCACATCAAACAATGCTAAAAACACGAATCGCACATAGATTCAAGCCTAATGAACTTTAAACTTTCAATTTCTACCAATGATGCCGAAACCTATCAAATCACGTCCAATTGATCCCAAATTTTTCACACAAGTCACAATAACGGACTTATTCTAATTTTCAGAATCTGATTCCGACCCCGATATCTAAAAGTCAACTCTACGGTCAAACTTCCAAACTTAAATTTCTATTTTAGCCATTTCAAGCCTATTTAACTATGGACTTTCAAATAACTTTCCGGACACACTCCTAAATCCAAAGTCACCATATAGAGCTATTGGAATCATCAAAATTCTATTCCGGGGTCATTTATACATAAGTCAACATCCGGTCAACCTTTTTGACTTAAGTTTTCATCTTGGAGACTAAGTGTCTCAATTCATTTCAAAACCTCACCGAACCTGAACAGATTACTTCGCCAAGTCATATAATAATTGTAAAGCATAAACTGGGCAGTAAATGGGGAACGGGGCTGTAATACTCAAAACAACCGGCCAGGTCGTTACAATTGACCTCCATAACTCCCATAGAATAATAACAGGAATAAATCTTGAAGACAAAGGCAGAAACAGAGTTTTTGGCTTTATGATTCTAGCAGTTTATAGCCTATTTGGCCAAGCTTCTAAAATCGGCTTATTTGGAAAAGTGTTTTTCTCATAAATGCTTTTTAAAAAAATACTTTTGGTGAGAAACAATTTGTACTAGGCTCATCAATTTAAATAGCACTTTGAGCAGCAATTAGTGTTTGTTCAAGCTTTTAAAAATTACTTCTAAGTGTATTTTCTCAAAAGTGCTTTTCAAAAAAGTATTTCGGCCAGTCATGTTTGAGGTACGTGACTGATTGCACTGGGTCTAATATTGCATATGCAGTAAGATCACTTAGCAGGTTTATAAGCAAGCTATATAATGAACTTTGGCATGCCATAACAAGATTTATGAGGTATTTACTTGGTACCAAAACCTATGGCTTGTTTTATAAAAACTATCATTCTATACGTGAAGGTTTTTCTGATGTAGATTAGAATACTTTATCTGGTGATTTATGTTCTACTACTGGATATATTTTTATTTTAGGAGATAGTACTATTTGTTGAAAATCAAAAATATAAAAAATCATTGCTAACTTTACCATAGAGGTTGGACTAATTGTTTTAGTTTCAACTAGTGAGGAAATAAATTGGTCGAGAGATCTATTATTTCAAATCACTTATTTTAAAAAAAATTAATTTCTCATTCATTATGATAGCATCGTTGCTATTGGTATAGTACAAAATTGTTATTACAATGGTAAATCAAGACCCATATGGAGAAAATACTACTGTGGCATCATATTTAACATGTAGTACTATTAATATTGATTATGTTAAATTATGTGATAATCTTGAAAATCCATTAACCAAGGCCTTGGAAAGACAAAGAGTCTAAAGCACATCGAGGGGATAAGATTGAAGCCCCATAGATATATAAGTCATATATAAGATAAGCAAACCTGGAAAATAAAGATCCTATAATCAAGTTCAGTGGGAAAAATGAATCATATGATGATTTGTTTTCAAATGCGTTACATATATACTCTCCCCATGGCGTGAGTGCATTTTAATAATTTATGGAGATTGAGTTTTATAAACTCTTAATGAAAATTTTTAGCTCGTATGAGCGGGGTGTTAGAGTTATATGAGCACCCTTGACAAATTTTACCTATGTGAGTGTGGAAGTAGGCCTCATCCTATGAAAACTGGACTTATTCTCAAAAGAAAGAAGGGCCAAAAATATCCCACTACTATGAGAAAATGATCATTTATACCGTCTGTTATACTTTCGGTTCATCACCAGGCCGACGTCATACAATTGGTGCAAAATACCCCTCCACAGTTAAGACCCTCCACCATGACAACATATCTTATGTGACTTGATATTTCGATGGGGTGAACACCATTTTTAATGTCATCTCACCATCACAACCCATTATAGCCCCTTAACTAATTTCTTTCTTCCACCAGCACCACCTCTTTTGCCAAACCATCATCACCATTATCACTTTCTCCTTTACCACACACCTAAATGTTTTCATTTTTTTTATGTTTTTCACATCATCTCCACGGACAATCACCTTAAACACAATTTATCCACCCTCCATTTTACCACAATTAATAAAATTATTATTTGTTTACTTTTAGTCACTGCAACTAAACTCTTCTTCAACTAAGGCACCAAATTTTATTTTTATCATCAGTTTTTCCATTTCCAATTGTGACCCAAAATCGACAAAGAACTGAATTTTATAAAGTTTTAGAATGTCGTTATTTGAATTAGTGAATTTTCACTTTGATATATTTATATTCTAAAAAAAATTTGTAGCGCACCCAATTCCAAAGCAATGGCCGCTGCATGCCAAAATATTTAGCCTCTTTTTGGAAATAAAATATAATTTCAAAAAAGAAAACGATTATGTGATCCGTTTTAACTTAACAAATTTCATAACTCTATCTAACCCACGAAAATACAAGTCGCTGTTTGTATAATTTGATTTCTGTAGATAATAATTTGAAACTCTTGGTTGCAAAGTAAGTGAAATTGAAAGCATTTCCTTTGGTCGACGAGAATAAAGAGGGTCATGTGCTTAAGTTATAAGTGTTTTATGTTGTCCATTAGTTGCTTAGATAATAAAATTTTACCTTATTAGAATTCGTAATTACGGGTTTAATAGATTAGTATTTTTGCAGCTTATGTAATTTATAATTTAGAATATAACATTCTTTCAATCAAATCTTTTATGCCTATGCCAGCCCAAACTAATTGACTTCGAAATTTAATCAGAATAATCTACTGCCTTAATGACCGAGATGGTGGAGGTGGAAGAAGAAGAAGCAAGGGAAGGGGCTAAAATGGGTTGGGGTGGTGAGCTGGCATGCCATGTGATGTCCATCTCACCGAAATATCAAGCCACGTAGGATGGTGCTCCCATATGGAGGATCTTAACGGTGCAAAGGTATTTTTGTATCAATTTTATGACATCGGGGGTAGTGAAGGACCGAAAGTATAATGGAGGTTAATAAATGATCTTTTTTGCATAGTAACAGGATATTTTTGAACTTTTTTCCATCTCAAGAACATGAAAATAGAGATAACACAAGGCTATAATCTGTTGGCTAATAAAGCTCATGTTAATATTTTGATTATTATGTATAAGCAATGATACTTTATTTTATTAATTAGAGGTTTAATCATAGCACACCTTCATTATACATAATTGTCTTCCTTCAACTGGTAAACTCTCTTATTTTTAATATCAAAATGGGAGGGAGAATATTTGTGTATTGAAATTTTAATATAAAATTATAATATTAAAATGTATTATTTCTTGTAATGTTAGTGGCTATAAATTGGCAAGAAAAAGTCATTATCTTTGATATAATTTATGTAACCACTAATATCATGATCTACCACTAGTTACCCAAAGTTTAAATTTTATAACCAACAAACCACCTTCTATAAATTATTATCCCACTACCTTATTATTTATTTTATAAAAGAGATTCTACACCTATAGATAGTGGTGTTTCTTTCTTGTATTAAGGTATGAGACATGAAGGTATGAGAAAAATATTATAGTATGCATGAAAAAAGTGGGGTTAGTATATTGAAAAGAGAGTTGAGAGAAGAAGAAAATTTAAGTCTTTCGCTTATTCTCTACAAAAGAGAATATTATTTTGTTGGAGGAATGTGTTTATTTTGGTGGAGCTTTGGACTCAGCAACTTGTCTAGAGTTTGTTCGAGTGCACGACGTTATCGGACAGCTGTATCCTGAAAGGGACAAGTCAAGAGTATTACTACTGAATCAATGAAGATTATATAACATTTGCTTGAATCTCATTAAAGAGAGCAACATATCCGCGGTCAACCTAAAGAATATTTTTTTATTCACTTTAATTTATTTTTTAACTGTAATTTCTTGTATTTTCACCAACAATATTCAATTGCAAAATTACTTATAGGAAGAAAACATCGGCTGATTAATGCATTCAAACTCCTAGCAATAGTTCCAATTCAGAGCCTGTTTGGCTAAGTTGCCAAAAACTACTTAGTTTGAAAAGTACTCTTGTTCAAAAGTATTTTTTGAAAAAGTACTTTGTAAAGTAGCATATTGTGTTCAGCCAATTCATTTGAGTACTACTTTTTGTAAGAAAATTGTGTTTGGCCAGTCTTTTCAAAAAGTACTTTTGAATATTAAATTACTAAAAAGAACAGTAAAGACTCAATTTGTAATTACTATTATTAAGAAAAGATACAATTTAAATATCTATTAAAAAGTAATTCAACAAAAATATAAAACATAGAGTTACAATATTATTTAAAGATTTTAACTAATATAAAATATAGTTATTCCAAAGCAATAATGTTGTGTACCTGGTATTATTTATTATTTACATGACGATTTAAATATATCAAACATATCATTCAACATATATTAAAGATCTACTCTTATAAATCACTATATGTAATGGCCCGACCACCCGTCTTAAGAATTAGTGTCTCGTTCGGTGGCTTAAGCTCTCGAGCAGCTTTGTATTGTGTATTATGACTTGCGTGTGTGGTCGAGTTCGGCTTTCGGATGACTTTGGATTGATTTGGAAGAACAATTCATGTTATAGAAGCTTAAGTGAAAAGAGTTGATCGGAGTTTGACTTTGAGTAGACGACTCAGAAATGGTGTTTTGATGATTCCAATAGCTTCGTATGGTGATTTTGGACTTTAGCGTATGTTTGGAATTGGATTTGGAGGTTGGTAGGTTAATTTAAAGCATTTTAGCAAAAGTTGAAAAAATTGAAGGTTTGGAAGGTTTAGGGTTTTGGCCGAGAGTTAACTTTGTTGATATCGGGTTCGGATTTTGATTCTGAGAGTTGGTAAAGCTCTTTTGTATCATTTGGAACTTGCATGCGAAATTTGAGGTTATTCCGGGTTGATGTGATACGATACAGCGCGAGTCGTGGAAGTTGAAAGTTCATTAAGTTCGATTTGAGGTGCGATTCGTAGTTTTGATGTTGTTTGATATGATTTGAGACCTCGAGCAGATCCACGTTATGTTATGGAACTTGTTGGTATGTTTGGACGGGGTTCCGAGTGGCCCGGGTGTGTTCGGTCGTGTTTTGGATCATTTCTATGTTTTTGGGCAGGTTAGGTTCTGGTGCTTCGCACCTGCGTATCTTGGACCGCAGGAGCGGGGCTGCTTCTGCGTGCTTTGTGCCACTTCTACGATGTTGAGCCCTGGGCGAAATTTCTACTTCTGGGGATGGAGGATCGCAGGTGCGGTTAGCGCATCTGCGGATTTTGGACCGCTGATGCGATAGGATCCGCTTCTGCGGTTCGTTTGGGTGCTTTTACAATGTCGCAAGTGCGACCCCTTTTGCGCAGGTGCGCGTTCTAGTCTCGTAAGTGGAAACCGCATGTGCCGGTGTTGGCTCGCAAAAGCGATAGCGCACGTGCGCATTTTTGGTCCGCAAATGCGGAACCCCTGGGCAGCATCATGATATATCGAGGGTTTGGCCATTTATTATCATATCTTGAGTTGTAGACCTTAATTTTGGGCGATTTTGGAGGGGATTTTCACTATTGGATTGGGGTAAGTGGTCATTATCCGGATTTGGTTATATTTCATGATTCCATCTTTGTTTTTAGAATTAAATTAGTAATTTAAATGGGAGGAAATGAGAATTTTTGTATAAACTTTCAAAAATATAAAATGAGGATTTGAAGGCCAAATTTATGTCGGAATTGGATAATTATGGTATGGTTGGACTCGTATTGGAATGGGTGTTCAGATTTAGCATATTTTGCCAGGTTTCGAGGTACGGGCCCGGGGTTGACTTTTTAGTTTTCATTAAGAAGGAAGCTTTATTATCCAAAATTATTTTCTATGGTTTTTATTTATTATATTAAGTTATTTTGGCTAGATTTGAGCCGTCCGGAGGTTGTTTCATACGAGAAGGTCATTTTAGAGTATCGTTCAGCATCTATGAGGTAAGTATCTTGCCTAACTATATGTGGGGGAAACTGCCACTTAGGATTCGAGTCGTTTGTGTTATTTGTGTTATGGGAAAGTCATGTACGCGAGGTGACGAGTACGTACTCAGGTTTATATGTGGAAATTGACCGGTTTAGGATCTTAGGCTTCTTTCATGTATTTATTTGGAATTGTTAGCACATGGTATATTGTTTTATTCGTCATGTCTACTATCACATGCTTTATCTGAAGTTGTCATTATATGTCACATTCTTTACTTGTCGAGTTTGCTCTTATGTGCTTTATTTGAAGTTGTTACCACTTTTATCATTAGGTTTTTTTTTTATTGTCGAGTTACTCTTAGTTGAAATTGTTGTTGCACAATATTCTTTTGTTGCCGGGTTATTCTCATGCATTTAGATGTAGTAATATTTCGTGCCATCTCTTTCATTGTTAGCCTAATTCATATACTAGAATCCGAAGTTACTATTTCATGGAAACACTTTCATTATCGAGTTTATCCTTAAACAATTAATTGGAATTGAGGGTATCGAAATTCATTAATCTATTTTAATTGAAGTTGTGTTTAAAGGGGGTGTTGTTCCTTGTTGAGTTACTTTCCTGTTTATTTTGTTGTTATTGAGATTCTATACACATTGTGTTTGAGCCGTGGGCTATTTGTTATGGAAATATTGATATGTTGGATCTTTGGAAAGGTTGTGGCCTATGGGCACTTGTGTTACGAGCTAATATGTCGTGTTATTGTGAGGTTAGAATTTGTGAACTGTTGTGTGGTTTGGTTGTTGTTATGCAGAGTATAAGGGTGGCATTTCACCGGTGTTGCTATGCGAGGCATAAGGGTGGCATCTCACTATTGTTGAATGTACAGAGTGATAAGAGTGGCTATTGTATTATTGTTCGAGCAGAGCGATAAGGGTGGTTATTATACGGAGTGATACAGGTGGCTATCGGAGAGATAAGGGTGGCAAATATTATTGTTAGGGCGGAGTGATACGGGTGGCTATCGGAGAGATAAGGGTGGCTAATATTATTATCAGGGAGGAGTGATACGCATGGCTATCGGAGAAATAAGGGTGATAATGTCAGGGATGATGTGTGATGGCTTGGGGACATTGTGTTGGTGATTTTCATGTGATGGTGTGTTTTTCCTTGTGTATGTCATACACCTTACGTGACTTGTTGTGTTTCTTCGATGAGCTACTCAATGTCTTTGATATTACTTGTTGACTTGGGCTGCAGTAGTACACTCGCACAAGCATACATCGTAGCATGCCACTTATTTTAGCTCAGGAGTATAAAACTTGACATTTATTAACCATGCCCATGTGTTCTTGTATTATCTGTTTTCATGTTTCTATTGAGCCTCTGACCATGCGGCGCGGATTGTGATTGTGAGCCTGTGACCACGCCGAGCGGATGTTGGATGTGAGCTTGTGATTATGCCAGGAGGATTGAGAAATTGGCACGTGAATTGTCCGTGCAATTGTGATTTGAGATGTGGGCACAAGGTTCCGTGAGCATATGATGGTAGGTTGAGACCCATGACTTGTGACTATGAGATTGAGTATCTCAGGTAATTTCGTTGCGAACTTGTGTTTAAATGGCTTGATTAATTGGTTGTCATTTGTGTTTCTTATTTGGTTTCAACAGTACTTTCATGCTGTTCTTATTGCTTTACTGTTTATATCACACGTCGATTCTTGTTGCCATTTACGGATTCCTGCTTTCTTTTATTAGTTTTATACTTCTATATTGTACATGTTATTCTGTCTAGTGGGTGTCTTGACTTGTACCTCGTCACTAATCCACCGAGGTTAGTCTTGATACTTACTGGGTACCGAGGATTTGGAGATATAGGCTCGGGCAGAGTTAGCTTAGCTGTCGCGAGGATTCAAGGTAGAGCTGCTTGGTCATCGCCGTCCCTTGGAGTTCTTTCCCTTCATTGTACTGTCAGCTTGTTAATTGAACAGTATTATATTTCGATCTTTGAGATCTTTCCATGTACTTAACTAGAGTTCGTGACTCTATATTACCAGTCTTGGGAGGTTTTTATAATTATTTCCATGTAGGCTCATTTCTCTCTTCAACCGGTATTCATATCAAACTCTGTTTCAAATTATCATTGTTAAAGACTGGCTTAATTGTTATAGTAATCAGCTCACCAAGTCTTAGAGACTAGGCGTCATCACGACATCTTACGGAGGGAGTTTGGGGTCGTGACCAGTTGGTATCAGAGCCCTAGGTTTATAGGTTCTACGAGTGACGAGCAAGTTTAGTAGAGTCTCGCGGATCGGTAAGGAGACGTCTGTACTTATCTTCGAGAGGCTACAGAACTATTAGGAAAATTCCACTACTTTCATTCATGTCGTGTAGATTTGTTGATTTCGAAGTTTGAGCCTTTGTATCTCTATTCTCTCATAGATGGTGAGGACACGCGCTACTGGATCAGCTGAGCAGACACCTGTGCCCCCGCTAGAGCCGCGAGAGGCTGGGCTGAGGTAGAGCTGAGGAGGGGCACGTGCTGCAGCTAGAGCACCTACCAGAGCAGTAGTTGAGGAGACGCCAATTGCTCCGGTTGGGGGACAGGCACCGGAGACGCCTTTTGTTACCCCCGAACTTCAGGAGACTAGCCCAGCTCCTGAGCATGTTTGGTACATTGGCTCATGCGGAATTAATCTATGTTGCACTAGCTACTTCGCAAATTAGGGAAGGAGCTCAGATTCCCACCGCCTGTACTCCTTAGCAGCAGGCTCATATGGGTCAGGTTCCGGGTATGGTACCGGTACAGCCTTGTAAGGCCCCATAAAATTTCGCCAAGGAATTTAAGGTTTCGTGGTGCCGAGGTAGGCTAATAGGTCTGAGGATTGTAGAAAACGAGCCATAGTACGGACCTTTTGGGTTGAAGAATGCTTTGAAGTGTAGATGGGAATTTTTGGCAGAAGAAGGCGATTCTGCGGTCAATTTTGCGACCGCAGAACTGTTCCGCAGACCGCATAATCATCGTAGAGTGGAATACAAAATGGGCAAATTTTAAAAGCAATTATCCTGGCCGCCTAATGATTCTACTTGCCACATAACCATTCTGCTGGCCGTATAATCATTATGTTGGCCGCATAAAAATTTTGTTTCCCACATATCTATTCTGCTGGCCACATATCGATTCTGCTACCACATAATTGCACCACATATTTGACTTCGGGGTTCATTTTTGGAAATTTTCTTATTTGACCCTATTTTGATATAAGGCCTTAGGGGGTCATTTTACAAACTAAAATCTGATATTTTTAGAGAGAAGTGAGGTTATCTTAGAGAGAGAGAGAGAGAGAGAGAGAGAGAGAGAGAGAGAGAGAGAGAGAGAGAGAATGCCTAGCAATTTTATTCATCCATTCTTGCCCAAAATCTTCAAGAATCATGGGAGCCACTCCCTGAACCATCATCTATCCGGGTAAGTCACTCTCCTAAGTTTTATGCAAGAAGTTATGGATTTATGTATGTTGTGGGGTTAGAGATAAGCCATTCATGTGACATTAGGAAGTAATATGTGGGGTTGTTGAACTATTTTGGGTAGTTTCTTGTTGAAATTGGTTGAGGGAGGAAAGGATTACCCTCATAGAGCTTTGTAGTCTATTTTGCATACTAGGTGTTTGACGAAATTCCTAAGAGAGTTACACCATGGGAATCTTTCTAATTATTATCCTATTTTCGCTATCTTCCTATAGATTGTTACTGCTAGAAGTGTTAGGGCGTTGTAGTAACTTAAGGAAAGCTCAAACAAGGTATGTTGGCTAAACTTCTCTTTTAGAATTGAATTCCATGATGTCCCCGTAAGTTTCTAGTGTGGTTGGCCCAAGTTCCTAGTTCCTATGTTCCGAGTTATCTCTTATAAATTTTACTACTCCGAATAAGCTTGTGCAGAAAGATATGTACTAGAAATGTATACCGAATGCTCCAATCATATTGTGCTCTCCTTCGGGAATGTTTTCAAACGTGACCAATGTGTTGGAATATTGTAATTTCATTCATGTTTTCATTGCACGTTATTATGTCAAGTTGTGAAAGAAAACTTAATGTGCTAAGATTCTTATTGTTATATACATATTAAATCTCGATTTCCAAGTGTCCTTATTGTTGATAAACCATGACTAAGTTCGAAAGTGGAAGAAGTAAGAGTGAGGTATTAAAATGTGGCTATGGTTGTTGTAACTAGAGCACTTGGAATGAATTCGTGTTTCAATCGTAAATCACCATGCTCTCCTATATAAGCAATTCCAATGTGACTCGAGTTCTCACCTATTCACGAGCTGAAATTGTGTATTGCCCTTTTAGAAAAAAGTATTCAAAAATAAATGGTGTATTGCTCGTTTATGATTTTAACATGTGTTTATATTGCTTGTCAGTTTGCCCCATTCTTTGGGAAGAAACCTATTGTATTTAAAGTTCCCATTATTAATGAATTTGAAGTTATGGTTCCGGAATATTCTATATGCTGATGTTGAGATGATGATCCTTGAAAGTAAAGAAATGAAAGTGTGGAATACGAGTTACGGCCATCGTGCCTTGAATGGAGAATCATATGAATGTGGTTGAAAGTATTAATAAAAATATCACGAGGTGAATGTATTTGTAATTCTGTTTATACTGTGTGCAAAACAAAACAAAAAATTTTGGGAGTACCGTTAGTCACCGAGGAAGGGTATGGTTGACATAACCTAACCCCGGAATACACCTCCACCCGCATACATTAGGGTGAGGCGGCAGGGCGGCTTTGTGTAGAGATTGTGATTGTGAATACACCTCCACCCACATACATTGGGGTGAGGAGGCAGGACCGTTTTGTGTAGAGATTGTGATTGTGAATACACCTCCACCCGCATACATTGGAGTGAGGCGGTAGGGCCGCTTTGTGTAGAGATTGTAATTATGAATACACCTCCACCCGCATACATTGGGGTGAGGCGCCAGGGACTCTTTATGTAGAGATTTGTGATTGTGAATACACATCCACCTGCATACATTGGGGTGAGGCGACAGGACCATTTTGTGTAGAGATTGTGATTGTGATTACACCTCCCCCTCCACACATTGGGTGAGGCTTTTGTGTAGATCAAATGTCTTTAGGTGAGACAGCCTAGCCGATGGGGCCGTGATCGGACTCTGTGCTATAATATGGTGGTATATCCTTACTAATGATCTCCCAACCAAAAATATATGTTATATTCGTATTTTAGAAAGCGTTACGTTTTAAACTTGACATTTGGATAGTGTTGATTATTACTTGTTGTTTTCCATAGTTTTTCCCCTTCTTATATTGGCATTCTATTTCGAAAGAGGACATTTAGATTTGCATACTAGTACTATTCCATATGTACTAACGTCCCTTTTTTCGGGAGCGATGCATCTTCAATGGATGCAGGTGGTTCATCAGCGGGCGGGCGTGATCCTCGTTAGCAGTTACTCTCTACTCAGCATGTTTTGGTGAGCCCTACTCTGTTTCTGGCTTTATGTCACTTGATGTTGTACTTTTTCCTTTGAGGTATAGCCGAGCCTTGTCGCCGGCATATCCATTCTTCACTTCCGTTGTACTTAGAGGCTTCATAGATAGGTTGTGGGTAGTGTCTGATATTGGGAATTGAACTAGAATTGTTGGTATTTGAAAAACCTGTTTTTCATCATATCTATAAACTTGTAATATTTTGGAAATCATAAATAAATATCCTTAAGTAATGGAAAAAGAATGTGGGACGTTTTACCCTTCTCATGCTTATCTCTTGTTAATAGTTCTTTTACTGTTATTGGGGAATATCGGGTAGAAGGCATCAAGTAGGCTTGCTTGACGGGGGTATCTCGGTTGAGCACCGGTCGCGCTCTCCAAGGTCGGGGCGTGACAAGTCTGCTATTCTGGTTCAGCCTGAGGTCATGCCAGGGGCAATAGAGGAGGAGCAGAAGAGGCTTGAGAGGTTCAAGAGGTATAGTCCACCTACTTTTAGTGGCACAGCTACCGAGGATGCATAGGAATTTCTAGATAAGTGTCACCGAAATCTCTGCACCATGGGTATTGTGGAGGTGAACGGAGTTGCTTTTACTACATTTTAGTTGTGGGGGGCAGCATATTGGTGGTGGCAGGTTTATGAGGAGGCTAGACCAGTCAATGTAGCACCACCCACTTGAGCTCCATTTTCAGAGATATTTTTTAGGGAGTTTGTTCTCTAGACCCTACGGGATACGTGGCACACAGAGTTTGAGCAGTTGCATCAGGGTACCATGACGGTGTTAGAGTATGCCATCAGGTTCAGTGAGTTATCCCGTCATGCACCTACTTTGGTTCCTACAGTCAGAGAGCGAGTCTGTAGGTTTATTAAGGGGTTCATTATGGTTTCAGATTCAGTATGGCTCGGGAGTTGGAGACTGATACTCCATTTCAGCAGGTGGTGGAGATTGCTAGGAGGTTAGAGTGTATTCGTGGTGAGGAGAGGGAGGATAAGGAGACCAAGAGGTCTAGAGGTTCTGGAAGGTTCAGTGGATTCTACTCTTCAGTTATGACCCATCATGGCAGAGGCTCGGGCAGTCGTCCAGTCCAGTCCGCACTTCAGACTAATCGTGGTGCTCCAGTTAGTAAGGGTACTCATGTGGGCAAGTCATCTTTTAGTGCACCACCGGCACGGGTTTCCTACAGCGGTTATTCTAGTTATCCGGCACAGACTCAGTACGAGCAGCCACACCCGCAGACGGGTTGTTGTGAGTGTGGCGATACTAGGCATATCATGAGAGATTGTCCCAGACTTGGTAGAGGTGGATTTCATCAGAGCACGCAGGCTAGGGCTCCATTCCATTTGCTACTCCACTTGCACGGCCAGCTAGGGGTGGAGGACAGGCAAATAGAGGGCGCCCTAGAGGGGGAGGCCCGGCCTGTTGATATGCTTTCTATGGTAGGGCTGAGGCTGCTGCACCAGATGGTGTCGTTGAAGGAATGGTTTCGATTTGTTATAGAGGAGCATCATTCTTATTTTGATTCGATTCTCCTTTTCGGGGTGAGTCCTCCTATATTGCTTCACATATGGGTGAGTTTCGTGATTTTGTACTCTGCTTATGTGTTTACCCTTGTTGGGAGATTCTAAAGTGGTAGCCCGTGTCTATCGTTTTGTTTTATTCACTATTGAGAACTATGAGATTAGAAGTGACTTTCTGTTAATCTTTTGGGTAGGTTTTGATGCGATTTCTGGAAGGTTTGGTTATGATTTATGATTTAGATGCTCTGCGGGTATGGAGAGTGTGTTGTGATTTTGTTTCATGGAATTTAATTAGTGGAAGGTTTCGGTTGGTATGATGTGTATTCTACTTGTGATTCAGAGCCGAGGATGGGATCCTTGCGTTTTCATACAGTTTGATATGTTTGAACCTGGCTGCGCGCCGCGGTGGAGTTATATTAGGATGAGATCCTTGTGATTAGTTCATATGTTTTGATTCTCCCTTGTGGAATTGATTCTTTGTATGATACTGATATGAGGTTGTGCCTGTCAGTCATGTTTGATAATTCTCTCATGTGACTCTCTTTTAATATTCAATCATATTCGCATTGTGCTTATTAGGTATTAGCTTGCGAGGTGTGTGCCCAGGTGGTGTTGGGTGTGACTTGTTGATTTGGGTGAATAGTTATGAGGTCTTCATGTTTCTTGCGTCATTGACAGTATTGTGAAGGTTTGGAACAGGGTTCTAGCTGATATGAGGTTAATTGTCGGTGCTGGATTTTATTATGGGCAACTATAATGGTCAGAGATGTCGTCATGGGCATATGTGTGATGTGTTACGTCGTGTGGTTGTACCTTATGGGTGTATGCATGAGTTGTTGCAGCTGATTGAGGCTAATACTGTGTGTTGGTGTGGGAATCAGATCTTTGGGAAATGATCGGATGGTGAAAATTTTGGTTCTAAGGTTTATTAGTGTGGGTGGAAGGAATAATTTTCGGTTGAGATGGTATTGTTGGGCCTATGTGGATTGGGATGATGTGGGATCACCAGTGAGTATATGTATGGTGAGTTCATTCAGTGACTTGATGACTTCGGAATGGTTCTTGGCACGTTCGAGGACAAACGCTTGTTTAAGAGGGGGAGAATGTAACAACCCAACCGATCGTTTTGAGAATTAGCGTCCCGCTCGGTGGCTTAAGGTCTCAATCAGCTTCGTATTGTATATTATGACCTGCATGGGTGGTCGGGTTTAGTTTTCAGATGATTCGGGATTGATTTGGAAGAACAATTCTTGTTTTAGAAGCTTAAGTGAAAAGAGTTGACCGAAATTTAACTTTTGTGTAGACAACTCGGAAACGGTGTTTTGATAATTCCAATAGCTTCGTATGATGAATTTGGACTTTGGCGTATCTCCATAACTGGGTTTGGAGGTCGTAGGTTAATTTGATGCATTTTAGCGAAAGTTGGAAAAATTGAAGGTTTGGAAGGTTGAGGGATTTGACCGAGAGTTGACTTTGTTGATATCGGGTTCGGATTTCAATTCCGGGAGTTGGTATAGCTCTGCTGTGTCATTTAGATCTTGCATGTATTTGAGGTTATTCCGGGTTGATTTGATATGATTCGGCACGAGTCATAGAAAGTTGAAAGTTCATAAGTTCATTAAGTTTGATTTGAAGTGTGATTCGTAGTTTTGATGTTGTTTGATGTGATTTGAGGCCTCGAGCAGGTCCGCGTTATATTATGGAACTTGTTGGTATATTTGGACGGGTTTTCGGGGCGCCCGGGCGTGTTTCGGATGAGTTTCGGATCATTTTTATGCTTTTGGGCACAGGAGCGGGGCCGCTTCTGCGTGCTTTGTGTCGCTTCTGCGATGTTGAGCCCTAGGCGGAAGTTCCGCTTAGTGGAAACTGCAAGTGCGGGTGTTGGCTCGCAAAAGCGAGAGCGCATGTGCGCATTTTTGGTCCGCAAATGCGGAACCCCTGGGCAGCATCATGATATATCGAGGATTTGGCCATTTTTTATCATATCCTGAATTGTAGACCTCGATTTTGGGCGATTTTGGAGGGGGTTTTCACAATTGGATTGGGGTAAGTGTTCTTTTATCTAGATCTGGTTATATTTCATGATTCCTTCTTTGTTTTTAGAATTAAATTAGTAATTTGAATGGGAGAAAATGAGAATGTTTGTACAAACTTTCAAAAATGAAAATTGAGGAGTTGAAGGCCTGTTTGATGTCGGAATTGGATAATTTTAGTGTGGTTGGACTTGTATCTGAATGGATGTTCTAATTTTTTTAATTTTGCCAGGTTCCGAGGCGCGGGCCCGGGGTTGACTTTTGGGTTGACTTTTTAATTTTCATTAAAGATCGAAGCTTTACTATCTGAATTATTTCCTATGATTTTTATTTATGATATTAAGTTATTTTAGCTAAATTTGAGCCATCCGGAGGTTGTTTCACACGATAAGGTCATATTAGATTATCGGTTTAGCTTCTTTGAGGTAAGTATCTTGCCTAACTTTGTATGAGGGAAACTACCCCTTAGGATTCAAGTCGTTTGTGTTATTTGTGTTATGGGAAAGCCATGTACGCGAGGTGATGAGTACGTACTCGGGTTTATATGTGGAAATTGACCGGTTTAGACTCTTAGGCTTCTTTCATGTATTTATTTGGAATTGTTAGCACATGTTATATTGTTTTATTCGTCATGTCTACTATCACATGCTTTATTTGAAGTTATCATTATATGTCACATTCTTTACTTGTCGAGTTTGCTCTTATGTGCTTTATTTGAAGTTGTTACCACTTTTTTCGTTAGGTTTTTTTTTATTTGTCGAGTTACTCTTAGTTGAAATTGTTGTTGCACAATATTCTTTTGTTGCCGGGTTATTCTCATGCATTTAGATGTAGTAATATTTCGTGTCATCTCTTTCATTGTTAGCCTAATTCATATAATAGAATCCGAAGTTACCATTTCATGAAAATACTTTCATTATCGAGTTTATCCTTAAACAATTAATTGGAATTGAGGGTATCGAAATTTATTAATCTATTTTAATTGAAGTTGTGTTTAAAGGGAGTGTTGTTCCTTGTTGAGTTACTTTCCTGTTCATTTTGTTGTTATTGAGATTCTATACACATTGTGTTTGAGCCGTGGGCTATTTGTTATGTTTGATATGTTGGATCTTTGAAAAGGTTGTAGCCTATGGGCACTTGTGTTATGAGCTAATATATCGTGTTATTGTGAGGTTAGCATTTGTAAATTTTTGTGTGGTTTGGTTGTTGTTATGCAGAGTATAAGGGTGGCATTTCAGCGATGTTGTTATGCGGGGCATAAGGGTGGCTATTGTATTATTCTCCGGACAGAGCGATAAGAGTGGCTATTGTATTATTGTCCGGACAGAGCGATAAGAGTGGCTATTATATGAATTGATATGGGTGGCTATCGGAGAGATATGGGTGGCTAATGTTATTATGAGAGGGGAGTGATATGGGTGACTATCAGAGAGATAAGGGTGGCAATGTCAGGGATGATGTGTGATGGCTTGGGAATATTATATTGGTGATTTTCGTGTGATAGTGTGCTTTTCTTTGTGTATGTCATACACCTTACGTGACTTGTTGTGTTGCTTCGATGAGCTACTCGATATTTGATATTACTTGTTGACTTGAGCTGCAGTAGTACATTCGCACAAACATACACAGTGGCATGCCACTTATATTAGCTCAGGAGTATGAAACTTGACATTTATTAATCATGAACATGTGTTCTTGTATTATCTGTTTTCATGTTGCTATTGACCCTGTGACCATGCGGGATGGATTGTGATTGTGAGCCTGTGACCATGCAGGTTGGATTGTGATTGTGAGCCTGTGACCACGTCAGGCAAATGTTGGATGTGAGCCTGTGATCATGCCGGGCGGATTGAGATATTGGCATGTGAATTGTCCGTGCAATTGTGATTTGAAATGTGGGCACAAGGTTCCTGTGAGCATATGATGGTGGGTTGAGACCCATGACTTGTTACTATGAGATTGAATATCTCGGGTAATTTCGTTGCGAACTTGTGTGAGAACATCTTGATTAATTGGTTTTCATTTGTGTTCCTTATTTGGTTTCAATAGTACTTTCAAGGTGTTCTTATTGCTTTAGTGTTTGTATCACACGTCGATTCTTGTTGCCATTTATTGATTCTTGCTTTTTTTTATTAGCTTTATACTTCTATACTGTATAGGTTATTTTGTCTAGTGGGTGTCTTGATTTGTACCTCGTCACTACTCCACCGAGGTTAGTCTTGATACTTACTGGGTATCGACCATGGTGTACTCATTATATACTTCTATATATTTTATGCAGAGCAGGTATTGGAGATATCGGCTTAGGCGGAGTTAGCTTAGTGGTCGCGAGGATTCAACGTAGAGCTGCTTGGTGGTCGCAGTCCTTTGGACTTCTTTCCCTTCATTATACTGTTAGCTTGTTACTTGAACAATATTGTATCTCGATCTTTGAGATCTTTCCATGTACTTAACTAGAGTTTGTGAATCTGTTATTACCAGTCTTGGGAGGTTGTTATATTATAGCCGCGTAGGCTCATTTCGCTCTTGTATCGCTATTCATATTAAACTCTATTTTAAATTATCATTGTTAAAGACTGGCTTAATTGTTATAGTAATCGGCTTACCTAGTCTTAGAGACTAGGTGCCATCACGACATACTACGGAGGGAGTTTGGGGTCGTGACAACTATATAAAAGAAGAAATATTTATAATAGAGAGAATATTCCAGGAAGAATAAGAGAAAAAGAATAAAAACGAGAAGAAAGGTATGGTAGGGAAAAAAAGGAAAAGAATAACTTATATTAATAAGGGATAATTTAAAATATATAAATTTATTGTAAGGATATTTTTCTCTTGAACAAATTAATTTTCAGCTTCTGCTTCTGCTTCTGCTTCTTGAAAGAAGCTAAAATTTGTAGCTTCTCCCCAAAAGCAGAAAAACTGCTTCTACTGCTGCTCAAAAGCACTTTTTTATCTTGGCCAAACATCTCAAATTTTTCAAAAAGTATTTTTTTGAGCAAAAAATGTACTTTTAACCTCTAATAAGCTTGGCCAAACAGGCTCTTAGATATCAAGAGAACTTTCATTTGGGTTTTTTTCTTCGGGTGTAATGCAAATATAAATATTTATCGGAACTTCTCTTTCTTTCTCCCCTTCCTTCTTCCTTTTTTTTTCCCATCTTATCATTTCCTCCTTCCTTCCTCTTATGAGTACACAACTGAAATTGAGGAAAATAGTAGTATATGATGTAGAACATTGAAGACTCATTATTTTATTTGTGGTTAATATTGAGCTATGTTGTCTACTCCCTGGTCCCTAATGATTTGGTTGGTCTGAATTAAGAAAAATAGAGGAGCATCAATACATTTTGTGACAAGGCAAGTTTTGCCTAAATAATTAAAAATTCTTACGACTAGTCAAGATTTTATGCCAAGTTCTGATCATAAAGACATTTTAACAAAACTTTTCTTGTACGAAATCAAAACTTAAATAGTAACATTTAGATCCTATTTGTACAAATCACCCGCTGTTTTTAGGATAAATCAAGAAATAAATGGATAATATGACTTCTTTTTTAGGTGTAATAAGTTAATGGATTGAAGAGAAATGAGTTTGGTAATTTAAGCCAACATGACATTTTGGCTATATGGCTTGCTAGGGGTGGACGTTCGGTACTTCGGCACGGTATTTAATAACTACGGTTTCGTACTTCGGTATTCAGTATATCAATTATGCATACCAAATACCGTACCAAAGTAATTCGGTACGGTTTGATATTTTTTATTTGGTCCAGTATGGTTTCGACACGGTTTCAGTATCATACCAAGGTGATTTTCTAATCACAAAGTTCACTCAAGCCAACATTTTGAAACTATTACTTTAGTCCTTTTGATAAAGTATTTGATTTTTGTGTAACATATAAAATCAGCTATTTGCCTATTTCTTTCTACTTTATGAGAAACTGCCATAATTTCAGGTTTTATGGCACATCATGCTGCATCATAATTCTCTAAATGATATGGAAATGCATCAAATAACAACAGATATGTGAACAAAACTAAAATAAGCACCACAAACTTACACAAAAAGTAAGCAAAGTGCAAGGAAGAGGACACCAGCTTGACCCTAACAAAGGTGGGCTGGTCAGTGTAGCTTTTGAAATCAAAAGCTCAATACCGAATACCATACTAAAATATCGAAATATCAAAATATCAAAAAAATTAATCGAAGAATACCAAAATACCGAATAAATCGATACCGAAATACCAAATTAATTCTGTTCTGTTCAAAATTTGGTCTTTTTAGATTTTATGCCCACCCCTAGCTTGCCTACATGGATCTCAAAAAGCGATTCATATTTATTTTTTGAGAAACCATTTATAAGTTGAGTAATTTATAATTACAAAGATTAATTTCGTGATTTTTATGACAAATTGTGCTACTTTTAGCTAACACATTCTTCCCCAAACATTTGATAACATCAAAATAACATATTAAGAAGCTTGAAGCAGGTTTAAGAGCCGAAAGCGTAAAATAACTTACTGGGTGTTACACCTGTAACACATTTTAGGCCTCATTTTTTAATGGAGGTAAGAAAATTAAATCCCTACATAAAATTCTGCATCAATAATAAAAAGAATTTGCTAGTGTAGTTCTTTCGACATAAATATATACTCGTATAACTTACCAATAAATTATGTATTATGTCCCAGAATAGATTGGCATTCTCACCACTGACTATGACATGCTCAATTGATTCATCCTCTTTGTCACAGAAGAAACACCTGGGTTTTAGAGTGATCCCCATGTATTGCAGGTGCTTGGTAGTAGGGAGTCTGTCATGGGTCATCAACCACAAAAAGTACTTAATCTTGTTAGATAACTTCTTTGACCAAATCCAATTGAAATTGATCTGTGGACTTTGGTGCAGATTCTCAGACTGTTCAAGGATCATGGAGTAGGCAGATTTGATTGAGAAAAGCCTATTATTGGTCCTGTTCCATACTATTTTGTCTATACTAAGAGGGTTAGCATTACAAATGGTGGAGTTTATACTTGAAAGCACACTGCCAGGTAGGTTGAAGGAAAGGCTGTTAGGGATGAGCTGGCCATTTAGGAGACAGGTGACCAGAGTCCTGTTGTCCCCATCCCTGTTAAGGGGTCCACTGATTAAAGCTCTAAGAGCTTCTAAATTTTGGATCCATCTGTCATTATAAAGGTTGATTATATCACCATTATGTATTATCCACCTATTAGCATCTCTATACACTTTCCGGCCATTTCTGATGCTAGTCCAGGTTCTAGAGGCAATTTGCCTACTATGGTGATTACTAGTGCAGTGCTTGTGGAACAATACTCTGGCCCACAGGGCCTGAGGGTTATTGTACATCCTCCAAGCCAAACTAACATGGCTGGAAGTATTCCTAAAGTCAGCTTTATGCACACCAAGACCCCCTGCTTCTCTAGGCTTAGTAATGATACCCCACTTAATCAGAGGTATTTTCTTTTTAACAACAGTAGTGCCCCATATGAAGTTCCTCTTAATCCTATCTATTTGGTTGCACATCTGGACAGGTAACCTAATGTACTACTTGACATGGCTAGGGATGCATCCCAATGATGACTTGGCTAAGGTAGTTCTCCCATCCATGTTCATGAAGTTAGTTTTCCAGCTAGCTAGCTTAGTTTTCATGCTATCAATGATGAACTGGAAAACTCTATTGGTTGGCCTCTTGTGGAAGATTGGAAAGCCTAAGTATTTACCAAAGGAAGTGTTAGGCTTGATATTCAATGTCCTTGCTAAGCTATCTATTGTATCCTAATAGCAGTTATTAGAGACGACAGCTTTGGAATTTAGGGTATTGACCCTTTGACCAGATAGACTACTAAAATGGTGCAGAGTATCCATGATGGTGACATAATTTTTGGTGTTTGCCCTCGCAAACAGGGTTAGGTCATCAGCAAAGAATAGGTGGGAGATTTTTGGCCCAGTGTGGCTAATTTTGATGTGAAACCAATCACCATGTTGCACCTGGGCCTCAATGCTTCTGGATAACCTTTCCATATACATGATGAAAATGCAAGGGGACATAGGGTCCCCTTGTCTGATGCCCCTACTAGCCTGGAAGAAATCAGTCCTACCCCCATTTACCAGGACAGAAATAGAGCTTGAAGAAATGTACGACATGATTAATTTTGTCATATTGTGGGAAAAACCAAAAGACATCAAAGTGTCTCTCATAAAGGACCATTCTGATCTGTCAAATGCCTTTTCTAAGTCAATTTTGAGGATCATGTTAGCATTTTTCCCTTTCACTTTAGTGAAGTGACTGATGTATTCCTGAACCATGATGGCATTGTCACTGCCGCTTCTATTGGACAAGAAACTGGCCTGACTTGGGCCAATGATGGAAGGGAGGACAAGCTTGATTCTGTCGACAATTGTTTTGGTAATCAGCTTGTACATTGTGTTGCATAGCCAAATAGGTCTGAAATTCTTAAGGATTATGGCATTGGCACACTTAGGGATCAGACAGAGGTAGGTTGTATTAACTTCAGGCTTCATTTCTATGGTATTAAAATTCTGATTATAGAACTGAGTTATTTTGCTCTCCAAGATATTCCAGTATCTTTGGTAAAAGAGAGGGTGTAAATCATCAGGGGCCTTCGTAGGTTTGAAAAAGAACATGGCCACCTTTATTTCACTACTCCTTAGGGAGGAATTCAGAGTAGCTTGCTCCCTATTGGACAGGGTATGGGCATTATAGACAATGCTTTTCTAGGGTGTGGGAGAGCCTAAGTGTTCAGTGGTGAATAGCTTGGAGTAGTATTGGTAAATGGTGATTTGGATTTCCTGTTTCTCCTCAATCTAGTTCCCTACTTCATCTTGCAGGGCCATGATTTTGTTTCTTCTCCTCCTATTGAGGGTTGATGTATGGAAGAATTTAGTGTTAGCATCACCCTCTATCAGCCAGTTGATCCTAGACTTAGTTTTCCAAAAGAGATCTTCACTTTTGAGAATAGAGGAATATTCCTCTAGAAGTTGACTTTCTAGATTCTGAAGAAAGGTGCTGAAGGGGTAGGCATTAGATTTCTGAATGCCCCCAAGTCTAGCAATAATGTATTTCTTCGTATGGAATATATTTTCAAACACAGTCCTGTTCCAGGTCAGCACTTGGGATTGGAACTGGGCGTTGCCTCTTTCAAAGCTACCACACCCTTCATAGGCCTGTTGGACAATGTTGGAGAAGGATGGGTGGCTACACCACATAGGTTCAAACCTAAAAGGTTTGAATGTGGTATGGGAGCATTTGGCCACAAGCGGATCAGCATAGGGCAGTGATCAGAGTGTGTTCTAGGGAGGTGACTCACATTATTAGAAGGGTAATCCTGGATCCGTTCATCATTAGCAAAGCACCTATCTAGTCTCTCTATGATTAGATTACTCCTATTCCTATTCCTATACCTCATATTATTCCAAGTGTATTTACTTCCCTTAAAACCTATGTCAATGAGCTCATAGTGATTCAGGCAGTGCCAGAACAGGTTTGCTCTTGGTGCAGAGATACAGTTGGGCCCTGCTTATCTCTGGCCCTTAGGACTTTAATGAAGTCCCCCTACTAACCAGCTCCCCCTGTAGCCATCAGAGATAGTTCTGAGCTGGTCCTATAGAACCCTTTTGTTAGCATAGGTATTGCTGGCATAAATTGTAGTGAAAATTCAAGGGGTGGAAGAGGGAGTTACCTTGACCATGACATTGATGCCCTGTGGAGTGGTGAAGACTTCATTAATCTTCAGCATGTCATATTTCCACATAATGACAATGCCTCCTAACAGGCTTACAACAGGGTTCTGAATTTGCCTTGTGAATCCCAGCTCCTGAATGAGGTGCTTGTGCTCAGTCATCCTGATTTCCAAAAGGACTAGCATGGCAGGCTTGTGCAGCTTAACCATCTCCACACAATTTCTCCTAAATTCCCCACTATCGGCCCCCCTAGCATTATAAATGATGAAATTTATCAGTAACCTTGGGTTGGTTTGTGGCTTCCTTTTCTTGCATTTGGATTTCCTCTTCAGTGTTTGGCTCTCTGGGTTCTCCATCCCAGGTGAAATCTAGGGAGTTAACCGGGCCATTACTGCTTTTAGGTTCACTGCTGAGTCTCCTTAGTTTGGCTCTAAGACTGATCTTAGGCTTACTCCACACATTACCATGCTTCTTGGGCATAGTATGATAAGCATTTCTCTCCCAGGTCGTCTGAACTCTATTGTTTCCTCCTGTTGTAAAAGTATAGCTTTGGTCTTTAGCACTCCCAGCCTTGCTGTCATTTCCTCTAGCTTTATGTTAGTGGCCGTGGACATTTTCTGGCTCTATCGTTGGAGGTGGGGTCATTGTGCTCACTAGTGTCCATGGAGAGAAAGGGGTCTGGGGATCCCCTCCCCTGGGGAGACTAGTAGGAAGAAGGGTAGGGCATGGCTTATCTGCTGCATGAGGAGGCTCAACTGGTCTGTTGTCATTGTTTACTGACACGGCGCATACTGAGCTTGCATGAGAGTTGCCAACCACAGCTGGTGACCATAGTTCAACAGTGCATGATTCAAACTGACTGTGACCAGTTTGGCCAAATAGTGTGGGTTTTGAATGACCACTGAGATGGGTATTGTCCCTATCGAGACATTCAGGGGAAAATCAATACCTTGCAGTGCCATCTCCAACTATGAGGTTGGAATGTGGTCCATGGGCAGTGGCCCCCTGACTCTGCATGTTGTTATTGTTTATTGGGTTGTTTTGTTTCCCCTCCATTATTAGTGTCTAGATTGGTAATGGAGTTTACCTCAACAGTTGTGCATTCTTTTCCTTTTAAGAAAGGGCCTTCACCGTTGGGTTTCCGTGCATGAAGATTTCTCATCATTAGAAATCTTTGAGAGGCGACGGCGTCGATCGAATCAGTAGAGGAGGAGTGATGGTGGGACACAAGGTTGGTTATAGTGTGAGAGGGAGAGTGAGTAAGCGTAATTAAATCCTTCTCCCCTTGCACAATGTTAGTAATATTGTTAGAGACATCGGGCTTAGCCCTATCGGTGGACTCCAAAAGTTGACTTGTGTCAGAGCTTCGGGGTATCAGATTTAGGATTGCATTTTGGGTATTTTCCATACCTGATATTGGTGTGTGCTTCTTCCCTTGGGCCGCGTGAGAGGCGGTAGGTGCGTGTATGGGGGGCACGTACCCAGCGTGTGTTCTAAACTAGGCACAGGCTGTAAATTGTGCAGTTGGTTTCGGCTGTGCGCTAGAGGCCCAGACAGTTGTATCTTGAGCCCATATGGCTCAAGCTTCCTGTCCCATTGGGGGCTAGTTAAACAAGGCCCATGTGGCGTCTGTTGGGCCTGCTTCGTTTGGCGCATATTTCCCACAACCCTAGTGTCGCCATGTTCCACAGCCCTACTGCCGCCCTCACCATCATTAATGTTACTAAGGACGGAGAACTTACCTGAATCCGGTGGCCGCTTTCCACTCCCAGCTTTCTTCTCTGTTACCTCCGGTCACACCTGGGCTTTGAAACCATCCGTTCTCCCTTGCCGTTTTGCTTTTCGTGGAAACTCCATCACTTTCCAGTCGTCCTCCTCGTTGGTACTGTGTCCTGCTGACGACGTTTTTGTTGTGTCGTTTTCCCCTATCTGTTGTTTATTTGGGCATTTCTTGAGTAGATAGCCCAGTCGACCACACCCCTTGCACAAGAATCCCCTCCCTATACTCAATTGGTTGTTTATGTTCACCATTTAGTACCATCGTTTGGAGTAGTACCTCGATAGGTACTTGGATGCAGAACTGTGCATACCTGCCTCTTAAGGTGGCAGAAGTGCACGTATTGATTGTCGGCAACCTACCAACCCTTCTCCCCACCCTTTCCAAGATCTCTATATCATAGAACTCTGTGGGTAATTGGAAAAGTCGGATCCAGATGGGGGTGGAGTGTATTTTTGATTCCGGCGGAATAAAGTTCAGTTCCCAATTTCTGACGTAGAGGAAATGTCCTATGATGAACCATGAGCCTCCGTGCAGTACAGTCATCATGTTCTCTTCTTTTTTAAATTTCACCACAAAGAAATCCCAACCTAGATCTATTAGCGTTAGCAGTTCACTGGGATTCCAAAGATGTTGTAATTTTAATTTCAATAGGTGGTGGGGAATTTTTTTCCCAAAGATCTTGACGATTAATGAGAAACGACATGGGTGGTATAATCAGTTCTTTTGTTCTGGCTGAGGATGATGAGCCCAACCGTGTCATCTGCGGTGGATTTGAATGTTGTCTCCGGTTGGTGGTACTGGGTGTGCTATGTGCTTGATTTTGTCAAGTTCTTGTCAACTAGTGTCTCCTTAAAGGTGTTAACCTTTTCTTTTGGAGTTGATTCAACTTTCATTGGTGTTGAATTGATATTCGGTGGATCGGGGGGTTTTAGTGCCAGTGGTGATAGCTGGTCCTGTGCGAGGGGTAGGGTGAGGCTATCTGAGGGAGGGAATAATTGCAGAGAGAGAAAAACTCTTCGTGGGAAAATAAATAATAAGAAAAAGATAGGACCTCCGAAATAACCTACTTATTTGGGACCTAATACTTAGAATATTAATGTATAAGTATTTCTTCTTATTTGTAGAACAACTTACTAATATATAGTGACTTCAGGGGTGAATGCTTTTATATTTGTTGAATGATTTTTTAATATATTTAAATCATCTTAAAAGAATTAAAGTACTTTTTAGTTTTATTTTTTTATTCTACTTATGTAAAATGAAATATTTAATTATTGTCTTTAATTAAAAAAAATAAGATTATTTATTTATTTATAACATTAACTATTTAGTAAATTTATTTATGTTCTTATTCGTAATTTGATACTTAAAAATACTTTTTGAAAAGCTTGATCAAACACAAATTAGTACTCCAAAATATTTTTCAAATTAATTAGTCTGACATAAAAAAAATTTTGTCCAAAAGTATTTTTTTCGAGAAATACTATTCAAAACATGCTGATTTTTCTAACTCGACCAAGGGTACCATAAGACTTTCCAGACTATCATTTACTAGAATGGAAATTCATAAATAACAAGAAAGAAAAAAGAAATTCTTGGAACAAGGTACACT
This sequence comes from Nicotiana obtusifolia, assembly GCA_002018475.1. NCBI lineage: Eukaryota > Viridiplantae > Streptophyta > Magnoliopsida > Solanales > Solanaceae > Nicotiana > Nicotiana obtusifolia. Next base: position 40,605 of record MCJB01018748.1, on the reverse strand, counting down.
TATTACCACGCCTGTGTTGCCAACTGTCATAGCATCACTTCTTCTCTTCTACTCCATAACTTCCTTCGGTTCTCTCTCCATCTTCAGCCATTATTTCTAGCATACTGCATTAAATACTCATTTACTATCTTATTCCTTGTTTCTTTGACTCTTTTGAGTTTTCTTAGCATTGTTTTCCACAATTTTGAACTTTCAACTTCACAAAAGTTTATTGTTCTTCTTTAGCATCAACTTCTCCTTTGCCTTCCCCTCCCCGGAGATTCCTAAAAATGGACACAAATAAAGAAATAGCATTGACCCAAATGAGGAAATCAGTTGAAAAGCTTGGTTCTTCCACTGAGGTAAGCACAATTGACTCCCTAATTCTTTCCTCTTAAGTGTAAAGTTCAACTCTTAATTTTTACTGATAATCATTTTTTTTCCCTTTTTTTGTGCAGGGTTGTGGAGAACAGACACTAATGAGGTTCTTGATTGCAAGATCAATGGACCCACAAAAAGCTGCAAAGATGTTTAGTCAATGGCAAAAATGGAGGGCAGAAATGGTTCCAATTGGGTACATCTCCGATTCTGAAGTTGCTGATGAATTAGAAGCTAAAAAAATTTATTTGCAGGGGTTATCCAAAAATGGGCACCCTGTTATGATTGTCAAAGTTAACAAGCATTTTTCTTCCAAGGATCAAGTTCAATTCAAGAGTAATTTCTTTTCTCCATCAGAATAAAGTTTCTTTTTTCACTACATTGCATCAGTGGCAGATGTAGCTTTTGAGCTAATTGATACTGAACATAGATATAAACGTTAAAAATCACAAAATTTCAACAAATATTAAATTCTGACTCATGATTTCATTGGTGTTGTAAGTTGAGTGCTAAGAAATTTAAAGGAACCGATAAAGTTCAAATATTGGATCCGCCTTATTTTTTCTTTTTTGGTTGTCCTTGGTTAGTCCATGAGCTATTGTTTGTGTTATTTTGAGAAGAATATTCTGGTTGGTTCACTCAATTGTGTCTTTTTTAATCTTTTATTGTCCTAGTGACGGGCTGTTGCACATGTCTTTAGTTTAAACAATCTTGTAGGTAGTTGTTAATTTCTTGGACTTGACTTCTTGTCGTTGGGCGATCACTTCATTCATATAAAGTGTGCTAGCGTTAGGGAATCTGTAGAAGGAAAATAGTTTTCTTTCAAGTAATAAAAATCACTAATCCATGTGACCAATAATATTTTTTAGAAAGGAATACTATGTGTAAGGGTAGTTGATTTTGTTTATTTAATTAAAAGTTGATTTGTCAAGATGCTGTGAGTACACACTGCTAACTGATATCTAATCAGCGATAAATTTTAAAATGACAAAAATTGATCCATAATATTGAACGTGGTAATGAGTGGGCGGGTCAAACTTGAACGGGTCAATGCGGGTCAAGTCACTAAATGGTCCATGAGCAAACCCGTCAAACTTTGATTGTGTCAAAATGGATTGAGTCGAATAAAGGGTCATAAGCTGACCTTGTGTTACGGTCTAGTGCAAGGAATGGGACTTAAGTCCCACATCGGTACTATAAAGTGCTAATGTGGGATTAATATAGTCTTGGGCTCTCCCACCTAAATAGCTAGTTTTTGGAGTGTGGTTCTTCCTAAGTTCAGAGGCGGACCTAGGATTCCATAGTCACGGGGCACCATTACATTCAATATAAATTTATCACTGCTTATAAAGACTGGTACGGGGGCATTTGTTAATATCTAATTTTTTTAAAAAAATTAGCAAGTATATATAGAGTTTTTGCCGAAGTTTTCAGGTGCCGATGACCCTGCTGCCTACAATGTAAGTTCGCCTCTGCCTAGGTTGTATCAATGGTATCAGTACCACTCTCAATGTTTGAATTTGATTCTTGATGTTTGAGTTTAGGTTGCATTTTGACCCGCATGATTATACTATTTTAACCAAATAGTTTAATGGGTCATTTCAGATTCAATTCATTGGGTCAAGTCAACAAATGAATCATAACCCAACCAACCTAATATCTGACGGGTTGACGGATTTACCAAAATGGGCTGATTTTGCCACCTTAACTGCAAAGGTGAGCAATGATTTGTAGGTTTGGCGGGCCTAATCATATGTTTGTCCATCATAAAACGGCTCAAGGTCCAAACTCCTAACATGTGCTGCTTGTCCCCTTCTCTATTTCTTACATTGATCTTTTGAGTTACTTGTTCACTTGGCTTTTTCTTAATTGTTGTCCTAATTTTTCTGTTAATAGATTAGTTAAACACTATCTTGTCGGACTGATAATGAAATTTGAAAGGCCTCAGTGCTCAATATGGTTGTCTAGGTGTGTAGTTTTGTTGGCTTATTCGGGCATGCAATAAATTGATGTTCTTCCTATATATAGAATTTTGCTCTGGCCCTTTTTTTATAGCTACTTCTTCTTTTATAGCAGTCCTTTAGACGCTCTACTATAGGTGAACTTCCTACTTGGTGAAATGACTGTAAAAGGGATATGGGAACTCTTAAATTTCGAAAATACTGTTTTTAGTTATTAAGGAACATTAGTTAAAGGACAAACATCTGGTACAGTAAGGATCTATTTTGAGCTATTAAGGAACATTGGTTAAGGCTTTTTCACTAAAATAGCAACAATTCATAGTGTTTACCAAGTTGCAGTGTCGTAAATGAATCATTTTACACTATCTTTTTCTCTTGTATCCGCCCTTATCTCTGGTAATATAAATGAGAAATTAATTATGGTGAGTGGTACGGGGGTTTCTTGAATAAATCCTTCAGAATGCTTCTTTCTTCTTTCTGTAGGATGCTAATGATTGCTCTTAACAATAAAGTTAGTATTAATACATTTGCCTCTTTTGCAGAATTCGTGGTTCATCTACTAGACAAAACAATTGCAAGGTATCATTTTCATTCAACCATGTTGCTCTTTGAACATTTGGAAAATTGCACATGAGGAACTACTTCTAAAACTTTTTAAAATTGACCTTGCTTTATGTAAATTGAAGTGTCTGTTTGAGGAAGTGCTTGAGAGAGAGAGAAGGAACAGAGAGATTTGTGCTGATATTTCTATCCAGCCAGAGAGAGACATAGTGTGTGCGCGCGCACGCGCGTGTGTGAGAGAGAGAGAGAGAGAGAGAGAGGACATTCTGAGAAATGGATGCATATCTTTGACTACAAATAGAATGAGCAGACTGGTTATGATGGTTCTTTTTTGGGCATTATTCTCTTTCTGCATGGGATTATAGATCCCTTTACATGCTACTTTTACATTTTATTGTTGTAGTCACTCTAATATCTGTCTATTCAATGAGGGGTGAAGTAATGATAGAAACTTTCTTCTCTTATATGTCCAAGAACTGATAATAATGATATCTGCTTAGTGAGGTAATGCTATCTAAAGAAGAGGATTTTTTAACAGTTTCTTATTAATCACCAAGCGAGACATTACAAACCCATAGCTAAGCTTTTAGCACTGCAAACTATCTCATCTGACATACTCCTACTCTATGACTCCCCTAAAACATGAACTAGCCTCTAGAAAATAAGCTTCTGCAGAACAGTTTTCATTCCAGAGGAAGCTCTAACATTACATATATAGGCAACTTCTCTAGTTATGCATTGCCCGCTTCTACATTTCTTCTCAAAAACCCTCTGGTTTCTTTCCATCCATATGGCATGGAGCCATGGACACACTCCACATAAACCGTTCTGAAAATTTGAGCCGTTAGTGATCTCCCTTTAGCATTCCTGATAGCCCAGTCAAGATGTTGTTCCCAGGTAGAATCAAGATGGATTTGTTTCTGCAGCCACTGTATCATCTTAGCCCACAGGAATCTAGTGAACTCAAATTCCACAAATAAATGATCTCTTGATTCATCATGAGATTGGCACAGGGCACATCTTAAGTCCACATTCAGCCCCCATTTGGCTAGTCTGTCTGCGGTTAGTAACCTTCCTTGTAATTGGAGCCACATTGTAAATTTGGCTTTTGGCCTAGCATCATTTTTGAATATCAAGCATTTCCAAGCTACTCTAGGGCAGTTGCCAAATAGTTGAATATAGATTTGCCTTATCAGGTTCCTCTTCCTCTGCCCTTTGATGTAGTATGGAGCCATTTGATCCATAACTTGTCCTGCTTGTGAGCTAAATCCCAGTTATTTTTCACCATGGCAGCCTTATTCCAAACCTGTAGATTAGTGAGGCTCAATCCACCAGTAGATTTGGGTGCACATACGCAACCAAAGCCTTCTTTGTAATGACATTTGACCCAGACCAAACATAGCTTCTGCAATATGAATCTACGGCTTTTAGAACTTTAGAAGGAATGATAAAAGACATTCTTTGTAGCTAGAGGAATGGCAAGATATTTAAAAGGTAATTCCCCATATACAAATCCTAGTTGCTGCAAGATTCTCTCCTTTTCTTCCAATGAAACTCCTCTGAGGTACACTGAGCTCTTGCTCAGATTAGCTAGTCCAGATGCACCAGAGAACTCGAGGAAACAATGATGTACCGCAGCTATAGACGCTTGATCACTCCTAGCAAACAACAGTAAGTCATCCCCAAAGCATAAATGAGTGACTCCTAATTTTGCACATCTAGGATGATATTTGAAATTCTTGTTTTCTTTTAATTCATTCAGCTTCCTACTTAAATACTCCATTGCACTAGCAAACAGGAAGGGTGATATTGGGTCACCTTGCCTGAGGCCTCTAGCTGCATCAAAGGGTGTGTTGGCTCTCCACTGATCATAACAGTGTGATTCACAGTCTGCACACATTCCATTACCCATGCAGTTCCAAGTATATCCATTTAACTGAATCATAAGCCTTTTGTAGATCAATCTTGATCGTACACCTAGGCGAGACATGTTTTCTAGAATAGGCTTTTACAAGTTCATGTGCCAGAATAATGTTATCTGCTATCTCTCCCTGGTACGAACCCAGCCCGGGCTTCACAAATAATAGAGGATATAACTTCCAGAAATTTTTGAGGCCAGGATCTTTGCTATGAGTTTATATAAAATAGTGTAGCACGCAATTGGTCTGTACTCCTTGATTGTAGCTGGATTACTATTCTTTGGGACTAAAAGTGATTGCAGTACAGTTGACTGCTCTGTACAGCTTACCTGTTGTAAAGAAGTTCTTTACAGCTGCAATCACTTCCTCCTTAATAATGGGGCATGATTTCTTAATAAAGCAGGCATTATAGCCATCAATTCCTGGAGATTTATCATCATCAATAGAGTACAGTGTCTAAAGAAGAGGATTGCTTTTAGGTAGACCTTCTCTTTTGTATGGGCAGTGATAGTGATTTTTAAAGGGGCACAAAAAGAAAGTGCAGAGGAGTTATTTCTCTCCTGTTATCTGATGCAACAGAGTAGATGGATTAGGAAGACAACCACAACAACATACTCAATGTAGTTCCACAAGTGGGTCTGGGGAGGGTAATGTGTACGCAGACCTTACCCCTACCTTGTGATGAATTAGGAAGGTGGGAAAAAAATTGAGGCTGCTTACCAATAAACGTTAAGCCCCTTGTATGTGGTTGCGCAAGTTCTACCTTTACAATTTATGAAGAAAATGAGCATCTACAAGAACCTAAAAGTGGCTTAGCATCTAGTCAGGATGAAATTATCAATGCGAGTAGCATGCTCCTATGTTAGTGGATGCAGAAAATTGGAAGGGTGAAATGGGCACAAGTATAGAAGAGAATAGACGCTAGTTAAGTCGTAATCATATAACCTGGCAAATTTATCTTTGGAGCAGAATTTCTTTTGGTAAAAAACTCTGGTTGATTATTACCTTGGATCTAAGGATGGACAGTTTAAATTGTAGATTTCATCTGGTGAATCAATTGAGGTCTTGTCTGTGCATGGTCAGTCACCTATTTCTGGAGCTCTGTAGTGGGTAAAATTCTAGCTTCTCCAACTTCTAGCAAGTAATGACCGTCAAAATGACCCAAATCTCAATTGCGTTCATCCAGATAAAGAGTAGAAAAAATTTCCGAGTTATCATTTTCCTAAAGCTCTATCCATGTATCAGATTTTGTAAATTGTACAAATATTTGCTATTACTTGTATTCCAGAAACAGAAAGTTTTCCCTCTCCTTAAAGTACTTGATAGATGTTTACAATAATTTGGTAAATGGCCCCAGGAAGAGTCCTACCATTAGAGGTTTTATGACTTTGAGACTTATGAGTTCCTCCGTTTTTTTTCTCTCTAAATATGTTTGTTGTGCTGAGAATCGTGGTTCTTTTTCTAACTTGTACCTCTTTGTGCTTGTTTCAGCTCTTTCCGAGGTAGAGAAATAGGGAATGAGAAACTTATTGGAATTCTTGATCTCCAGAATATTACCTATAGCAATGTTGATGCTCGTGGATTAATCACCGGTTTTCAGTTTTTACAGGTAACCCCTTTGTCTTTCTATATTGTGAAAACTATCACTATAGAGACACACATAACCAGTGTTATGAAGTGAGACATAATGATTGTACATGCAACGGACAATGTTAAATAGAAACTGAGAACCTTATATGTCTCTTGTCCTCTATAAGACAGTTCAAAGAGTCAAGATTAACAGCTTAGTAGAACTTAACTTACTAGACTGTATTTGTTATATGTAGCTGGAATTGAACTCTCATATTTGAGGTATAGTTAAGGCTTTTGCATGCGCTATGAGGTGCCATTGGTGTAATGAATTGTTTTGATAAACTCCACTGACTTAAACTCTCTGAAAATTTTGACCTTGCGCCTCTTAAACTGTTGAATCTTGATTTAGCCAAATTAATAGCAATACACTGAACAACTGAGTTGATGAAAGCCACACTAGAGTGCTGATACACTGTTCAGTTCTTTAAATTACGCATGTTATATTGATGATGCTAGCTGTATTTCACACAGTTTCTTTCTACAGGCTTACTACCCTGAGCGTTTAGCTACTTGTTACCTTTTACACATGCCACAGTTCTTTGTCACTGTATGGCGATTTGTTTGTCGCTTCCTTGAAAAAGCAACTCAAGAGAAGGTATGTCAGTGTGCATAATGGCCCATCGATTGATATTACATTTTAACAAAATGTACTAGTAAACGAATAGTCTTCAATACTAGATCATTTCTGCAGCTACATATCTCAGATTTTTCTGCATAATTTTCTTCTTGGTGGAAACAATATTTTGGATCAAACATTGCTTATAATTAAGTTCCCATATTTCGCCTGAAGCAAAATTTATGCTTTTTTATGCTATACAGATCAGGATTGTTAGAAGTGAAGAAGAAAGGGAAGAGTTCATCAGAGAGGTTGGTGAAGACGTCTTACCGGAGGAGTATGGAGGGCGTGCTAAAATTGTACTTTTGCAGGATGTTGCTGTGAACTACTAACACAAAGAAGAGGATTAATAGAAAGGGAAAATAAGAGCAAATCATAGGCATACTATTTATGTCTATTTTATGTTACTATATTTGTACACCTGGTTTCCTTGTCTTATAGAAAATCCAGAAACGTTCTGTACTACTCGACTGCCACAGTTCAACCTGACTCTTTCCAGGTGATTGAGTAAATTTGCAAATCATAACTAGAGAATACCATAAAATGTGAAAAGTGTTTACAATTTACACTATCAGTAAAATTGAAATGTTCTATTTTATGGCTCGCAAAACCAACAACCTAAATTATCCATACGGTTGTTCCAACTCTCAATACCAAAACTTTATATCTTCCACTTTCTTTTTAGCTTTGTACTGTACCTGTCCCAGTCTAGTACTGTATTCGGTCGGGTATAGCTGATAAGCAAAAAGTGTTAATGCTATTCAGTGGCAGAGGATTTTGGGTTTCTGGGTGCTTAATATTTTTTTGATAAACTTACTACACATTATATAAGTACACAATTATTTTGATACGACTGAGAAAAAAGTTACCGAAAAAACTCATATTTAATATTATGGACGTTAATCTATGCAGATAACGCAATTGGTTAAAAGGAAAAATTGGTGGATTTTACCTTTTTGAAGGAACTATTAGTCTTTAAAAGGGGTTGAACTTTTGGATTCTTTTTTTAAGAAGATTTTTTTTCTTTGCTATAGAGAGTTAGGTAAAGCAAAATTAAAAATAAAAAGCTAAAATCAAAGGTCAGCAAAAAAGAAATTAAAAAAAAAAGTAGTATTGGGTTAAGAAAGTGCTTGAAAAATAAAAAAAGAAAACCTAATTAATTGAGGGAAATATTTATTTTAAAAAAAAAAAAAAAAAAAGGAGGAAGAAAGTAGCCTTGGATATAAGGAATAGAAACAGTTCACCTGGTTGAGAGTGCTGGCCGCTAGGACTGAGTTTCGAACTCCACCCCTTGACATCATTAAACTTCCATCACCCCTTCTTATTGTTTATTAAGCAAACAACACACGCTGATACATTTGGTAGCTATTATTGCCACATTCTTTTCTTGAAAGAGGATTTTATCAAAAACTTTTGAAATTCTTTAAATATGAATAATATTATGGTTCACAAGACTTCTTAGTAATTTCTATAAACGAAGTGTTCAATCTCACACAAGACATCGGATATTTTGATCCTTGCACTCTAACTCCTATCATTCTTTTCGAAATATAGTACTCGTTTTATTTTTAAATATAGTAAACTTATTGTACAAAATTCCCTGGTAGGATGCATTAGAGAAAATAATATATTTATTGCCTTTTGATATTACTAATTTCTTGTTCGGTATACTTTTTCAACTATATATTACTAATGCAAGTATTAGTTATACAACTTATTCGGTATTATCCTATATATAACTAATACATAGCAAACCACGGTATTAGCAATACCAAAGCTATAAATGCATGCATTAGCATGGTTAAAAATAAAAATTGTCCTTAAAGTACCTTAAAGCTAGAGAATATGGAGAGCATTTTCGTAAAAAATTAATTTTCTTAAAAATTATGCAATGCATTTTAATTTTTAGTACACCATACCAAACAGTGGATAAGCAATAATCTCTGCATAACAAATGCTTGTATTACTAATTCCTGCCGTACTAATATACCTTATTCAGCATTATTCTTATACATCAATGACCCAAATGTATAAGCTCACCAATACCAGTATACCACACATCTAAGTCCTAGCCCAAAACCTATCAAAGAGGTACTAACACTAAAGTAGGTTGGTCCAATCTTGACCTAAGTCCGGTAAGCCTATAAAAACCTAATACATCAATTTTTCAGCATTCTATTTTTTCAATTGAATTAATATTTAATATTTAGTTTAATTTACATGTTGTAGTGAAATAAATATTAAATCAATTGTTAAAATGCCAGTTTCATAAATCTGAAGACATTATGTATAAGTTTAGAAGGTGAATATTTAAATAAGTTCTTACATTTAAAAGTTACAAACATCAAAATACTATTATTGTAATAATATCAAACATTTTGACACGTACAAAACATTGTATGAATAGCAAAAAAGAAAGCAAAACCAAAATAACATATTGTGGGCTAGGCTTAGAGATAACCTAATAGCCCACAATGATTTAAACCGAAAGTGCCTACGTGGCTTCTTAGATATTGCCAACATTTAAATATACAGCGGTCAAATTTTTCGGTAACTTAAAGGATTTTTATTTTTTAACTCATAATAAAACACTATCTAATTAATTACACTGCTTCTTTTTAACTGACATTTTCCTCCATTTCTCCAATCCATTCCGCCGCCATACTGCTCCTCCATAAAATTAGTGATCCAAAGCCAAATTTTAATAAGAGGCCTTATATATTTTTTATTAGTATGTATACACATATATGCAAAAAAAATAATTTTGTCATTTTTTTCACACTTGTTGTTTATAATATATATATATATATTCTTAAATGACATAAAGTCTTTAACTTCACATAGTAATATTATTATTTATGTTAGAAAAGGATAATTAAAATAAATGAGATGTTAGACATTTATTTGCAACATGTTACCTTTGATATTGTTGTAAAAAATATATTTACTAATATGAAGATTTAAGTAGTTTAATTCAAAGTTTTAAAAATATTTTTATTGTTAAAGAGTAGACACCTTTTTTTCTTCTTTACAAATATCTTTTACTTTTTTATTTTTTCTACAAACATTAATATAGTCTAATTTGAAATAAAATTATAAAATTCATTATTAAAAATTTTGGGGGACTTAAATCAAGGCTTTACTAGTCTCCTACTAGAGCCACTTGTCCGCCCCTGATATTCTCTATCAAATTTATAGAGTCTCACTTAAGATAAGGCAACAGTGATAAGAACATTAATGGTAGTGACTGTGTCATTCAGTTATCAAATGTGAATGAAGCTGGTTTGAACAGTTCGTTCATGGTGGGACAGTAGTCTTTAAATAATTGTTAATCGTCAATGAGGGGCGGCTCAACAGAACTGGTAGCCTAAAACCAAAATATATTAAAAAAACCCTGAAACTTCTTTTATAAATCCATATAATATTGAGACATAAAAAAAAAATCTACATGACTTCGATCTAATGGTGAGAGAGTAACTCATGATGTATGAGTTGGACGTACGTCATATAGTATTGAATTCTTCCCTTAAGTGAAAGTAGTAAATGATGAGCCCATTATCGGTCGTGTTTTTAACCTTGCGACATTTGTCTCGAAAATTTTTAGTCAAAAAAGACGAGACACAAAAGAACTTACTTTTTGGTGTGTGGATCAATCAAATGTGACAAAAAAGAATAGTTAATTTAGAGAATTTGAGTTGAAATTAGAAAGTAAAATTGTGAGAACCATAAAAAAAGACTATACATAAAAAATAAAATTCATGATAAGATAATATATTATTTAATTTAGTGAGAAAAATTTATCCAATTAACACCAAATGTTAAAAATTATTAAAATTTGAAATCTTTTATTATATAAATTATGAAATATACATTATATAATAATATAGTAGTGCTTCTTATTTTTGTTTTTGGGGGCCTTAAATATTTGGGGGCTAAGGCAAGAATTTCACTTGCATTACCCTTGAGCCGCCCTTGCAGTCCGCCGCCGCTTCCCGCAAAAATGAACTCTCCAGCACTTTCTGTCCGCCACAACCATTTCCTCCACCGCGGCGCCACCGCCATTCCACGACCACGCTCCATCACCACCTCCACCTCCCCTTTCCGCGTCCGCATGTCTCTCCAAGAGAACGGCCCATCCGTGGCCGTCGTCGGCGTCACCGGCGCGGTCGGTCAAGAGTTTCTCTCCGTTCTCTCCGACCGTGACTTCCCTTACCGTTCACTCAAACTCCTCGCAAGCAAAAGATCAGCTGGTAAATCAATGAAATTCGAAGACAGAGATTATACAGTTGAAGAGCTCACGGAGGATAGTTTTGAAGGGATAGATATAGCATTGTTCAGTGCTGGCGGTTCTATTAGTAAGAAATTTGGACCGTTAGCGGCTCTAAAGGGGACTATAGTGGTGGATAATAGCTCGGCGTTTCGTATGGATGAGAACGTGCCTCTCGTGATACCGGAAGTGAATCCTGAAGCAATGGCGGATGTGAAGCTAGGTTCTGGAAAAGGAGCGCTTATTGCTAATCCCAATTGCTCTACTATTATTTGCTTGATGGCTGTTACTCCTCTTCATCGTCGTGCTAAGGTGATAGTTTGATCTATCATGTTCTTTTTCCTGGTATGTTTAAAGATGGTAACTTACTTGTATGACTGGACATGGAGTTTTAGATAGACGAAAAGAAAGACTAAAGCTTGTGATTTAAAATAAACTATAAAGATTTATATGGGTATGAATCATCTCGTTCAAGGTAAAATAGGAAGTTTAAAACTAAATTATTTCTAAATATTGAAAGGTGCGCACTTTTTGGAATGAACTAAAAAGGAAAGTATACCATATAAAATGGGGCAAAGGGAATGGTGGAAACGCTGAGAACGTCTTGTTTAGATAACTGTTAATATGAGAATTAGATGTTTCATGTACTTTTGTTGTTTTAGAGATTTTTATGTTAGTAGAAAATTTGGAGAACGTCTGGTTTAAACTATTAATTTGAGGGTAGATAGGTCAGAGAAATTGTGGAGAATGTCTAGTTTAGAATACGATTAATTTAGAATTACATCATTGGTGTATTTTTAGTTTGTTTAGATATTTAATTGGCATGTTTGGAAAATATGTATAGAATTTCTAGTTTAGAGTGCAGTAATATAAGTATGAGATCTTTCATGTGCTTTTATAGTTTGATACAACATGCAATTTTCTTTTACGATTTATATGTGAACAGTGTACATCTTGTGATAATTGACTCTCTCTGTGTCAATTTATGTGATGTTGTTTGAGTTGACATGGATTTTTAAGAAAAAAAATGAAAACTTTCGAAGTTTGGGGTCTGAAGCATGCCATAGTATTTGTGTGACTAAGACAGTTGAAACTTATAGTCTAAAAAATTTCATAACATTTGTGTAGCTTATAGAAATTTTCATTGAGAGTAAAATGGGTAAAATGAAAAGTTTAAAGTTATATTATTTTCAAATACATAAATATGCCATTCTTTTGGAACAAACTAATAAAAAAAGTGTGTTACATAAATTGAGACAGAGGGAGTACTTCCTTTTACTAGACCTCAACCCCAAAATTTGAGGTCTTCATATACATCCTACTCTATTTGGAAGTGTATTTAGAGAATTCATCATTATTATATTATTTTTATCTGGCATATGAACCGGATGTTATTTGCAAATTTACATATACATAGTGCTCTTCTATTTCTTATCAAAAAAATAAAAACTTAAAAAGAAAAATCAAATAGCAGCATCAGTGCGCATATTGATGATCAAAAAGTTTAGGCTCTGGCTTTTTCCTATGGAGATAGAAGATTGATATTTTTTTTTGATGAAGTGGATATTGGAGGTGGATCATCGTTAGGATTGCTATAATAGCTTGTTTTGATTGTCTGGTTTAAGAACAATTAATTTGAGGATAGATATATTGGTAGAAAATGTAGCAAATGTCTAGTTTAGATTACGGTTAATTAGAGAATAGATCATTGGTGTCCCTTAATTTGTTTAGAGATTTGTTTGGCAGCTCAGTAGAAAATGTAGAGAATAATTTGAGAATTAGATCTTTCATGTCCTTTTAGTTTTCTTAGATATTTGTGTGTGACTGTAAAATATGACAAACGTTAATTTGAAAATCTCTCTCTTACACATGCATCTTCTTGGTAGTTGTGAAAACCTTTAGACCAACAGTTAATAGTCTAAGAACCGACTCAGTTCAGTTTTATTCATCCTATGTAGATATGCATATTTTCAGGTCAAACGCATGGTTGTTAGTACATATCAGGCAGCTAGTGGTGCTGGTGCTGCTGCAATGGAAGAGCTAGTTCAGCAGACTCGTGAGGTTTTTAATATGCTTCCCCTATTTTCCATGGCTTAATATATCTGGTGATATTAGGTTTACTAATTAAAAATCTCATGATTTGATTTTTTGATGTTGCCTTGTACACAATAGGTCCTGGAGGGCAAAGAACCAACATGCAATATCTTTAATCAGCAGGTCTCCTCTTGTGCTTTCCCTTCTCAATGCTCAAGTGTTTCTTAAATAACAAATGAATGCAGTGCCATCTAATTGCTTCTTTTACAAAATTGTGCAGTATGCTTTTAATCTTTTCTCACATAACGCACCTGTTCAACCCAATGGATATAACGAAGAGGAAATGAAGCTGGTCAAAGAAACAAGGAAAATATGGGTAAGTATACTTATTATAAGACCTTGGTATTCAAAGATCATGTTTGGTCCTAGAGACTAAATAATATAATTGGCCATCTACTGTATTAACACATTCATTCTGCTTGTTACCAGAATGACATGGATGTCAAGGTTACTGCAACATGTATACGTGTTCCTGTTATGCGTGCACATGCTGAGAGCGTTAATCTTCAATTTGAGAAGCCCCTTGATGAGGTAGCTTTGTTAAACTGCAGCAAATCGGTTATTTATCTTCCTGTCTTGACAAATGGTTCTTTTGCTTTTCAAATGAACCTTTTTTTGTACTTAATTATCTTTTAGGCATTGAACTTGTGTTCATTTGATACTAAAATGCATAAAAGCTGTTACAACCTAGGTCCAATTGACCGAAAAGTGCAAGTTCGTGTGGAGCTCTGCGAAGGAGAATGTACCATTAATTACTAATGACATAAAGAATAAAAAAGTGGCTCTAATGATCATATCTTAACAGTTCCATTCAGTACATCATATTTAGTTGTGCGCTGAAGTGGCATGGAACTGCAGTGATATGTGAAGTCCTTGCGTAGTAGTTACCACAAATTGTGAAATTTGTCTCGCGGGCTGCTTGAAATTTATTAAATTTCTAGCTTGTTGGCTAAAATATCTTTTTGATGAGTTCAACTCACCTGATTGAATGATGCAATGAGATAGCTAAAACTACTTTACATGACAATAAACTTTAGCTTTTCCATAATCTCGTGTTAAAATGACATAATCATGTGAACTATGTTTGGTCAGCAAATTCTGCTAATTTTCTGTTAATAGTCATCACGGGAAAGAAAGATAAAACTAAGGAACAGACTATTCCTCCTTTTTGATTAGTATTGGTGGATCAACTGGAGATGTTTGTGTGCTAGAGTACTTTAAATATGTTTTTTGTGATCCATGGAGTCGAGAGATCCTTTTTGTAATTATTCTCTTACTTTCTCTTTACCTCAGGATAAATTACTTGAAGCTTTATTTTAACTGTGCAGGATACTGCAAGGGATATCCTAAAAAATGCACCAGGTATAGTTATCATTGATGATCGTGCAAGTAACCGATTTCCAACCCCACTTGAAGTTTCCAATAAGGATGATGTTGCAGTTGGGAGAGTACGCCGTGATGTTTCCCAAGATGGAGATTATGGGTAAGAATTGGTTTATAGGTAAATGTTATCTCTACTTACTTTACAGGACCTCACGGCTAATGTCTTCTTTTATATAGGCTGGACATCTTTGTTTGTGGTGATCAAATACGTAAGGGAGCCGCCCTTAATGCCGTCCAGATTGCAGAGATGTTGTTGTAGTTTTGCGATATAGCTTCATTAAAAAAAAGTTTTGTGATACAGCAGCCGAAGGTTCTATTTTTGCTTGAATGTGAGAGACGTAGAACCTGAAGAAGATAGAGGTGGTCGTGTTTTCCTCTAACAGTTACATTTTGCTCACTGGGGTTTGGCAATCTTCATCTATGTTGATTCAGTCTAGTTTGAAGAGAAATTTTGCTTCAGACTCTCGTTTCTGCGAAACTTTTGTTATTTATAATAATTGTGTTGGCTGAGGTAATGAGTTGCCCGTATACGGCTGAGCGAGTCTTCCATATTTTAATATTTTCCTTTCTCTTCTTGGTTTACCAGTATTCTCCCTTGGTGCAATCGGCCCTGGTCGATAATAACCATGTCTTTTTCACGAGAGTTCAGTCTAAAACCAAGTTCATTGCTTGAGCTGCAAGTTGCTTTAAGAATGCCGTGATTAATGCAATCATGCAACAGTTATTCCATTTCATGCTCTCTGATACTCCTAATCAAGCAAATCAGAGTTGATTATGTGTTAAAACACCAATTACTTGGGAATCACATTCAACTTATATTATGCAAAAGCAAAACAATCTTGGTTTGATGTCAAAAAGTCACAAGTGACGTTCATCTTGAACCAGAAGAGATACTAACATTGACACCAGGGGAAGGGTTGATAATTGACATTTTCTTAAAAATCACTGCGGCATCTGTTTACTTTTCCCAAACCTTTGGGGGGGGGGGGGGGGG
>MCJB01018748.1:0-22380 GCA_002018475.1 Nicotiana obtusifolia | reverse complement strand
GAACTCAAGTGGCCAATGTGGATAAGGGAGTAACATGTCCATTTCCTGATCCATTTTCCCAGACTAGTTCAGAAAGATCACTCTCAAAGAATGTTTTGTGTAGAGCCCTTACACATTGCTCTGCTTCACTATCATTTACTATCAATGAGATATTGACCTGAGCATCAGACACAAAAGTTGAGTGTTAATGTGAAGCACTAATAAATTTTCTCCCGTAATGCATAGGTATGATTTATGCCTAGCTTTGAATAGGATAAGGTAGATTACCTTCGATGCACCTTGAGAGATCATTTGAACATTGACCCCATTGGTACGCAGAACGTGGAAAGCCTGTCATTTAATGCAACATGAATTACACTCAATAAAGTGGACACATTAAAAAGATGGATAATGAAGTAAACTCGCATATAGGTGTGATATAACAGCACACCCGATAGTGATGACTTAAACAACATACAAGTTGATAGAATGACACGCTAAGCATGTGGCCTAAAGTGGCTAGAGACTCCGGTAATAAATCATATGCAAAGAGACACTACTCAAGAGTCATAATAATGAACTACAGTTTAACTAGGTTAAGGAAGCATGAGATAGCATATTAGATCATGCAGCACAATGGGTGCTAAAGTACCCAAGCAATAGTAATTCTATACTACAGAAAAAGGTTCTGGAATAATAAACAAATGGAGTTCTGCTGGTCACCAAATGAATATCTACGAGGATTATAATGGTCAGTAATAAGAGCTCTTAAAGCACCTTTTCGAGAATCAGAGAGGACCTCTGGACGTTCCCAATCAGAGAGATGATTGATCTGTGTTGCAGTAGATTCACAACTGCAATTTTCTCAAGTTCTTCCACGACGTGATCAAGCTCCTGCTCAGTTCAGTAATTTAGAATGTTAAAACACACCACTGAAAGAACCATAAAATGCACGAATGAATTTATGCACATGCAGGAAAGATATCCGCATAAGAGGAGAGTTGAGACAAAATTTAGCAAACTACTAGTGAACACTTGAAAAACGATAGTACGTTGGCTGGAGAGTTGCAATTTATTGATGCGGCCAAGAAATTAAGAAGAAAGTCGTACGCTTGCCTGCTGAATCAGTTCTCTGCTCCAAAGTTTTGATGGGTCCAATGTCAAGGAAATACTAACTTCACTTGTCGCAACGACGTCAACCGATATACCTAAATCTTCAAAGATGGAGAAAACCTGAAGAAGCTACAAACCACATTAGATTCCGGACTTGAGGGCAAAGTACTAAAAAGTGATGCGGAAAGTACCTTTGCAAGGAAACCAAATTGACCGAGCATGCGGGTACTCACGATATCCAACATGGTTACATTTCGTTTCAGAACAATACTTGTAAGTACTGCCTGCAAGCACGTACGGGATGAAACCCAGTTATGTTTTCGTTATTTCTGCAGATAAAAGAATTAGTGGAAAAAGCTGCTCTAACCTTACTCATATCTCTTGCTCTACAGATAAGGGTACCAGGAGCTTTAGGATTATATGAGTTTTTAACCCTAACAGGAATATCACCCTCTCTTGCCGGCCTCATGGACTGTGGATGAAGGACCTGTAGAAGCATTTCAAGGAGATTCAAAGCTATTCTAAATATAATAATTAGACTGCAAATTTTAATGTTGTCTATTTTCCATTTTAGGTTGACAGAAATGGATAGAGCTTCCATCTTAATTCTTGCCATGATAAATATTCTATGATTTTTTCAACTTATGAATTGTAATCTTTTCCATTAAACTATAAGTTTCCTGAACCTTTTAACAATTGTTAATAATAAAACATTTGCAACTTAGATACAGTAATCCAAATCAAACTCCTTAACCAAATACCACATCGAATGGTCAAACAAACTGGTCACGAAAGAAGTTCTATAGACGTTGTGGCTTCCAGTATGATGGACCCTCTTTTTGATTTTTCAGACTATGAATCTCAGTTGACAAGTGAAAGGGACAAAGTGGTATAAAGTTGCTCCTAGCACTCAAGAGATTCTACGCAACAACTACGGATACATCCCTGTCATTGAATAGTTATAAATTTTTCACCTCAGAGAGAGAGGATCTCTGAAAAACTTCTTGACTAACTAGCTTGTCTGGAAGAGTAATAGTACTACTCTATTAATTAGGAAAAATCACTAAGACAAGCTACAATTGGCATTTCCAGGATGAAATAATTTCTGAAAAAGCTAACAAGACCTGTGCGCCAAAGTATGCAAGTTCAGCTGCCTCGTCAAAAGTTAGATAAGGCACAGGCTGTGCACGTGGATATATGTTAGGATCACATGTCAAAACACCATCAACATCTTTCCAGACCTGTCAGTCATATAACAAAGGATCTTCAATCAAACTGGCTTCTTGATTGCAACTTCTTAATGCTTATACAAGCAAGGGTGCAAATTAAAGATGTGATAAAAATAGTAAGCCAGAATGCCCGATTCATCTGGTAACCTGAATTTCTCGTAATCCCAATGCTTTACCAATGGTTGTAGCAGTCAAGTCACTACCACCCCTACCTAGTGTAGTCACAGCACAAGTCCTCCAACCCTTCAATTAGATACACATATCAGTGTCAACTCTAAGGAAAGGCAAACCAAAAAAGAAATGCATGAAGAAATTAAAAAAAGAAGCACCTTTCCCAGAAACCCAGTGACAATAGGGATTGCAGGATTATTCATCCAATCACCACTTAATCTCTTTGCAACAGCAGGATAAGTTGCCTCCAATATATCCGCATTAGTAAATTCATCAGTTGTTATAATACCCATCTCAAATGCATCATACTGCAGAGGAAACCCAAAAGTAAATAATCAGTATTTCCACACAAGAAGTGCCAGCCGACAAGAAAACAAGATCTAAACAACTACTTCTACCAAAAAAAAAAAAGATCTAAACAACTACAAGGAATAATGCAGTCCGCATTCCAATTAAAGGCAGGATCAGCATGATAATACTTTCATAACCTTGACCACTTATCTCGCTCTCTCACATAAGTAAGCAACTTACATTTTGCTGCCCTTTTAAAAGTTCAAGATATTGTTTCTAAGTCATGCCAAGCAGTTTGATGACATCCAACGTTAAATCATTTCCTTGCGTTATTAGTATACCATTAATACCTAACTTCATCAAATGAATAACTCTTAGTATGTCCTCTGCATCTAAGAATACGAGGCACTAAGGGAATATCTGCCACTGAAATACTTTTTCTAACAACATCTTATTATTCATCAGCAATTGCCTGAAAAAATAATGTCTTATCCAAATAATAGCAGAAGAAAGGATATGTACATACCTGGCGGGCTTTGGCACCGAGTTTATTCAGATAGGCTGTAAATATTCTTGTGGACATGCACTCTCCAAAGGAGACCAAGTAATCCCTTGTTCGTGGAGTCAACTCCTTCATCATAGCAATTCCGTTCAAAAGTTGTTCCAATTCAAGTAGATGCTCTGCAAATTTTCCCGAAAAATGATAGAGCATAATCAGAAAGACTCAGATTTTACTTCTGAGATAATCTGGTGTCATAACAGCAACAGATAGTATATATTTCTCATTAAAATTTTCATAGGAGTAAAACAATGGATCAAGACAAGAAAGCTTGTAAAACAATTCTGAGGGAGGGGGAGGGGGATATAAGAGTTCAATTTAATTTATTCCAAAACAGTATCACTATACAAGCTTTAACAAATTTTTGTAATACACGGCAATTGTACATTAGACACACTTTTACTAAATCTAGAATTGCAGCATTTTTTGAGAAGGGTACAGTTTTTTTAAATAATGCAGGTGATGGATGGTTCAATAATAAACTTCAGAAAAATTTTGCACCCTGACATGTATAGGGACAAAAAAACAATTTGCTAGAACCTCGGAAAATCAAGCGTTCCCCTACTCTAATTTTCCAAAGAGGAACAGAACAAACATGATAACAGAGCTCCAAGTAATCACTCACTTGAAATGGTAGACTTTTCTACTCCAAGTTCGTCGATTGTCCTGTGTGAGGCACATAAAAAATTATTAGAAAAGATCAAAATGATGAAGAATGATCCTGGAAACTAACATTCGTAATGAAAGAGCTCATCTTTACCTAAAATGGAGATCCTTTATAAAATCCAATTCTTGCAGATCACAAACATTGGAAACACCACAAGTGACAGCCTTTTCACCAGCCAGCAAAAGGTTGTTTGTTGTCTTTCCCATTGCAGAGAGAACAATAACAGGTCTCTCTTCAGGAAAGCTAAGAATAAGATCAGCTACTTCTCTCATTCTCTCCGCTGAGGCTACTGATGAACCACCAAACTTCATCACACATGTAAATTCACCAAAAGCTTCATTCTTGGTTTCCTTAAGCTCAACTACATCAGCTGCTTGTGCTTTACATATCACTCTCTGCACTCTCTCACTGCAAGAAGCCTTCACATACTTACTTGGTGCAGAAGCAAAAGGGACAGAAGCCACAAAATCAAGCTGCCGGAAGTGCACGCTTCTTTTGAATAGAGAAGAGCAGGGAGTTTTAACCCCACAAGAATGTGACAAGGATGCCATAGGAAATCAGCTAAGGAACGTCCAAAAAATGAGGATGTAAATGACAATAAGGTTCTTTCGACGAATGAAGTGATTCAGGTTTTGCAAAAAAAGCAGAGAGAGCCAATTAACTTAGCTAATTAGCTCCCCCTGCTGAAAAGATATTATAAAGGATCACGCAATCCTGCACAAGCCAACAAGGAAATGAGCCTACTTAAAAAAACAAGCATAAGAAAAACAATAGCCTAGACCTCCCATTTATAGAAACAATACTCCGGGCATTTCTTTTTAACTTTATATAACAGTATTTGACAGAACACGAAGAGCAAGATGCTAATTTGACTTATACATTATACGAGTTTAACTTGCTGTAGTAGGTTACTTATTACATATTTTTGAGATACACCCTTCATAAGAAATTAAATCCATACTGTTTTAGTAAAAATAAAAGAAAATATTACAGCAACAGGTAAAAATTTTGTGCGATAGTGAAATATCGTATCAAAGTTTAAGAAACAAACTGAAGAAAATTCAATAATTTAATAAATATGAAATCTTGAAATTTTTGAAATATGATATAGAAATGAAAGAAGTGAGACAAAATAAGACATATTAGGACCCCAGAAAAACATTTCTCCCAAAACCAACCAAGAATGACAACAGCGTTGTTCCCAAAAGCTCATAAATACTTCATACACGAATGTTTAAAAGAACCCCAAATTCCATTAGCTGAAATTTAAGCATGCAAAAGAAAATCATATATAAAAATGCAAGAGAGAAAATAAGTTCTACATTTCTTATAGATATCATTTCAATGAGCAACTGTTCGTTAGAAACCCACATCAAAAGCGCTTACCCAATTCAAATAAGGTATATTTCAGGTTCGCAGCTGTTGTTTGAAACAACCAATCCTATTTTGTGGGTATTTTCTTGAAATTCTCTTTAATGGTGTCAAAGGCCCACTTAATTGGGAGCCTCCAGAAAAGAGAAAGCTCGGCCGCAGAGAGGGTAGTGGACGTGGTTACAACTTCGGCGGCGCTATTTTGCAAATTTCCTCTTATTATTTCTGTTGTGTTATACTAGGTCTTTGTTGTCTTGTGATAGTTTTCTTTTGTTTTTGCTTTGTTTCTATTTTTCATTTTTTGTGAAGTTTTGAAAGTAGTTTTGATATAATATTTTTTTTTTTAAAAGTTGGTGACTGTGTTTACCCTAAAAAATAATAACAATTAAATTTATAAGTGATTTTAATTATACGCAGATTATTTCGATATAAACGATAAATTGCGTTAGATTAAACAAATAAATTCAAACCACGTGAGGAGGATATGAAATTTCATCCCTTGATTCGGACTCACAATGGCCAGCACTGATGAACGAGAATAAGAGCTTTCAATAACACTGAAAATAATAATATATTGCTTTGTGACGCGTGTTATAATGTGTTCAATGAATAATCAGACTCCCTTTTATATAGTAGGAGAGTTTTACCCTAAGTACAATTATATAAAAGGTAAAAAGTCTTCTATTTAACTGATCATTGATTTTCTATTTATATGTGCCGAGATTCACGCCGTGATATCCGACCGGTCTCGGATGTTATGGCTTTCTGTTGGTCGTGCTTGGTTGCCTGACAACGTTCTCCAAAGTCCTTTGGGATTTGGATCGATCCCGGATCATGGCCCCGATATTCTTGAGGGTGGGCGTCATGCCCCAGGACTCTGACTCGATAAGACCCTTGCCTCGATTCTAGCCCCTTGTCATCATGTCTCTAGCTCGGTTTAGCGTATCGGAAGCTGGGGTGTACCATGAGCTCGATTTTACCCGTATACAGATAGTCCCCTCGTCTCTCCAATAGTAAGTTGATGAGAAAAGACATGAGCTCCCCGATTCCTTCTAACACGCCGTGACAGAAATAACAAAAAAACCGAAACGTCTCGTCTCTCATATCATTATGACCTCAAATGCGTGCCAGTCGTCGGTTGGTTGTCCCTGGACGCGAAACGTCGCGGAGCCCCTTTAAATATCCCCTCCTTCGTCAATTTTTACTTTACGTCCAAACTTCTACCCTCGTGCCTTCAGGATTTCATTACCCTTTTTTATTGTTACAACCCATATTTGTACACGTTAGATTACGCCGTAAGATAGTCTACATAGGTCCGAGAAGAGATTACCTTTGAGATAATAAGAGTTTAGTCCTATTGGTCTTAAATGATGCAAGGGTGTATAAGGGTGGTTAACAAGTATTAGAAGATAAACGAGTTAAGAATGTTGTAACTCATATTTTCGGGTAAATCGAGAGGTGATTAACATTTTGAATCATATAATATCCGTTTCATAAGTCTTGAAGTCAAACGAGTTATGAAACAAAAGTCGACAAAAGTTGTCGCAACTTAGGTTCACAATTTTACTTAAACGTTAGGTCAAATATTTCTGAGCTTTTCTCCCAATTTACAAGGAATTACGGGGTGATCTACCTACCAAATTAAAGGTCTATGAGTCTAGTTTCTAATGCATCAAACCGTTTGTCAATACGATCTCGGAGTATTGAGATAATTGTATTTCCGCAGACCTGCGCAGATTGGTAGGTGACAAGTAGGTGCATCACCTACTTGCCAAAATTAGGGGACAAAATTAAAAGTCCCACAATCGGCCAAGAGGGGAATTGTAAGAGCTTTTAAACTCAGTTATTTCACTATTATTTCAGACCTTCAAAACTGAAATTGAACCCCTGCAACCCCTCCCCAAAAATCCCACACAAACCCTAATCGATTGTCCCTCGCTTTCAAGTTCTAATTGGGGGTGAAACCTAGAGTTTGAAGAACCAAGGCAAGGGCTGAGTTATTCAACAAGTAAGGTGAGTTTACTGCTCTCTTTCATACATTTTTTATACTTTTAATTCATGGTAATTCATTCTATACATGTAAGAACTCACGGGGCGGTGATCGGAAGCCGTGAGTTCGAGTTATTCAATTATAGCGGACTGTTTTGTGGACTGTTTTGTGTTGCTGTTGGACTTCGTGTTTTACTACTGTTTTGTGGAGTTTTGGAGGAAGAAGGGTGTGGAGAAACACCATATATATTTAGGGTTGTGGGCTGATAGTCCTTCGTAACAATTCCGGGTCGTTTGACACGACTATGGTGGCCATCGTATGTATGAAGTGATTGGCTTGTGCGTGGACTGTTTTGGGAGGCTTAATATGATTATTATTGATGTTGTTTGGGCTGTTTGGTGATTGTGTTAACTTGTGGGAAGTCATATATATAGGGGAGGTGCTGTCCGTTTTATCGCAAAATAGGTTACAGTTGATACATAATAGTTACGACGCTTAAACGATAACGGTAGTGTCATTTCTCTTATTGTAGACAAAGGAGTCGTGGAATATTCATAGCTTGAGGTTGGGAAGTATATACAAAGTATGTGAGACTGTCCTTTTCCTTCTTTTGCACGAATCTGATTGTACATAATGCAATGAACGAGCCCCAAAGATACTATATTCTTAGAAGGTAGTAGTACTTATATTGTTTCCCCCTTATGGGAGGATTGATGTTGATATACTTCTTTGACCTTGCGCCAGTCCGAAAGGTTGAAATGGTGATTCCAATGAGTCCAGCATGCATTATCTATTTTACTCTACCGAGCCGCGCTATAGTCGGCCGGGCAGGCACTTATTGTGCAACTATATATATATATATGTTTTACACTACTTAGTCGCGCTATAGATGACAACTATTTTACTTTACCGCGCCGCGCTATAGTCGGCCGGGCAGGCACCTATTGTGCAACCACTGATCAGTTGGGTATGATGAAGATGAGGCCTATAGAGGAGTATGTATATGATGATGATAAGGCCCACAGAGGCGTATGTATATGATGATATTAAAAAGGATNCTATGTTACTCTACCGAGCCGCGCTATAGTCGGCCGGGTATGGCACCTATTGTGCAACCACTGATCAGTTGGGTATGATGAAGATGAGGCCCACAGAGGCGTATGTATATGATGATGATAAGGCCCACAGAGGCGTATGTATATGATGATTTTAAAAAGGATATATATATATATATATATATATATATATATAATATATATATATATATGTATACGCATGTGCACATCAGGCATCTCATGGTTAGTCGCCCTCAAAGGCATTCAGATGGTACAGATTGTATGTTTCTTATCCCGATACATGTTATTGTTCTTATGTTATGTTTTCCCGTCTTACATACACAGTACTTTATCCGTACTGACGTCCTTTTATTGTGGACGCTGCATGTCATGCTGCAGGTCCGGACAGACAGATAAACGAGGCTCCCCCACCATAGTAGGCTGTCCAGTTCAGCGGATATTGGCAAGCTCCATCCTTCGGACTTGCCGTAGTCTCGGTATGCATTTTGTTATAGGCATTATGGGCATGTCGGGGCCCTGTTCCGACACAGGTTGCATCATGTATGTTCCAGTAGAGGCTCATAGACAAGGGGTGGGTTTATGTATAGTTGGATTGCCTTGTCGGCAAATGTATTTTGTTTTACAGTTTTTGCATCGCAGCCTTAAGGGCCATGTTATATATACGTATGTTCATGTTATTGTATAGTATTTCAGTTGATCATGATCATGGGTTGCTATTCATACGGGCATCGTCGACCTTATAGATAACAAGAAAGGTAAGATGAAAGGTACGCCGACACTCGGCGAGTAGGGTCCGGGTGCCAGTCGCGACCCTCCGGCTTGGGTCATGACATTTATACTCTAGCATTTTTACCTCTGTTACTCAAGATTCCTCATCACGTTGCAAAATTCTACTCATTCTCTACTCAAGCCAACACATCTGATCTTTCAACTTTCAACATTTCTCTATCTTTTTCAAGCTTTTCCAAATAACAATGGCCAAAACCTCCAATTTGTTCCTCAAAAGGTCGCTTCTACCTTCCAATCGACTGCAGAAATTAATGAAATCACTCCCGATATGGTCGACCTCGAGAGGTCCGCCGCTAACGTGGCTACCGATGAACAGGCTGCTGAACCTCCCTTGAAGATGCTCATTCCCGGGGGTTGTTCGATCGCTGAATACTTCAAGGTTGAGAATCCCTCTTCAGTGCAGGGTCCGCGTGAGGAGGCATCGAGATATATTTGCTCAATCACCGAAGATGACCTCCCCGTGGTCCGAACGGACTACAACTGGGCCGACAATGACATAGTGGTCCCCGACTCCGAGGAGGCCATTACTACCCATGTTGAGGGATACCTAAGTGTTTACGTTAGTACAACTTCCTTTGAATGTTGATTTCATGTTCGTCTCCCTTTTCCTCATTGGTATTCATGGCTGTGCAGCTGTTGCTCGAGTCCCAAATGCTATCCCTCGGTTAAAAGAGTGGATCGAAGGCATTGTCTTACAGATGCCCTACTCCGAGCTCGTGGCGCAAACTCTCGAAGGGCCGTTGGTAGGCCTGTTCCCATGATAAGATTTCTTTCCCAAATAAGTTGTGTTAGGTTTCTTCGTCTAGCATCACGTTCTTATTTGTTTTATTTCCTTTTTGCAGGTTTACCTAAGACTGTCGAGCTTAGGCCTCCGCTCGGGGACGAGGACTTGCTCGCTGATTCTTCTGCTTCGGTGCAACCTGGAGCCACAGCAGGAGAGAAGAAAAAGAGGAGGGCCCCAAGTTTCCCGAGCTGGGAGAAAAAGAAAACAAGGAGAAGGTTGGTTCGTAAGCAAAAGGAAAGCTCCAGCTTCCGAGTGCCTGACTCAGACTCACTCTTCCGGCTTAGGGACGAGCCTGAGGAGGACGAGCTCTTTGTGGCCCACGAGCCATTTGTCCCCGGGGAACGGGTGGCAGCTGAGGGGGAAAGGACGAAGGCTAATCCCCCTCAATTTCATGAGGTTGGTGCCGAAGTGAGGCCGAGATCTCTCGAGACGCTGGCTCCGCCGGCCCGATGTTATAGATATTTTGGGATCGCCCTCGTTCACGGAGTCCATGTTCGATGAAGCCCCGGGCGACAAAGGAGCGATCCAATGAAGGGATTCACGGAGCGGACGATCCCCTCCTATGCTCTTTGATGGTGTAGACTCAACCACCCTGTGAAGACTTTACCGGGTTGGGTGACTTAGAGATGCCGAGGAAAAGTCTATCCTCGGAGGTCAGTGGGCCGAACTCGAGCCCGAGGTTGATCAATCGGTTCCCCGCTCCGAGCACGGATCCTGGCTGGAAGCGATCAGTTGTTATCACTGTCCCGGAGGATGCTCGGGTTCTTTCTTCCCCTGTTGGGGTAGCTAGCTACCTCCGGTGCCTGGTAACTGAAGAAAACCAGGCAAAAATGAACGAGGTGGATGCGCCATGCTTGTTTAACGAAGCACAACAGGTGCTGAACCCGGTAAGGTGTTTTCACACTCTTTTATCTTCGAATTCGGGTTTTTGATGACTCTAATGCCTTCTCTTTTTTTCACATTTGCAGGCCTCGGTGCTCCATCATGAAATATTTCTTCGGTATCGGGATGAGCTTAGCTAACTTGAGGCCGAGGTCAAAGTGCTTGCTAAGAAGAGGGATATGTATAAGCTTCTCAGCGAGTAACGTGAAGGAAAAGTCAAGAATCTTCAGGCTGAGTTGGACGCGTCTCAGAAAGAACATGCCGACCTGGTGGAACAGGTAAAGATCTTCAAAGTTAGTAAAGATGAGTTATGCATGGCAACTAACGGTTAAAACCCGCAGGTCCAGCAGAAGGTCGATCGGGTCAACCAGCTTTGAGCCGAGATGGACGAGGTCAAAGCCATGACCGAGGAGTGGAAGGGCAAAATGGACCAATTGGATTCGAAAAAGGAGACTGCCCGGGAGAAACTGGCCTCGGTGGAAGTCCAACTTCGAGCGGCAAGGGAGAAAACTGAGGCCCGGTCCCAAAAAATAGAAGGCCTTCTCAACTGGGCTTGGCCGTTGCTGAACGGGATACCCTTGCTTAGGAGCTTAAAGCAGCCAAGTCAGTGGCGGAAATAATCAAGGCCGATGCTAAAGAGATGGTGGCCCAGTACAAAGCTGATACTGAGGCCCAGGATCGTCTGAAGATTATTGCCAATTATGTGAAGTGGCAGTGCGGAAGGGAGGCTCTCAAAGAAGTTCATGCCCGGGGTTTCGACTTATCGGCCGAGATCGAAAACGTTAAGAGGCTCGAGGTCGAGGGCAAGAAGTTGGCATATCCCGAGGACAAGGAAGGCTCTAAGGGTTCCGGCGGATTCGAGGGTGGAGAAGGGCCCGATGATCCCGGTGACGAGGCGGGCTCCGGTGAAGATCAGACTTAGGTGCCTTGTAGATTTTTTTTGTTTTTGTATTTTTGTATATTTTGTTGAGGCCATTTGACCTTTGTTAAGATCTTTATATATGACTATTTTTATTTTATTCCTCCGAATAGAACATGGCCATAGGGGTGGATACCCCCACTATCTGTAGAAAGATCTCAGGTTATACAAGGCTTTTCTTTTTCCTTTGGCAATTTTTGAGTTTGTTTGTTTTGGATGATAAAGATTTCAAATGCCCTAGTACATCGCAATAAGGCCGTGTTCGGAAGTTCAAACAAGGCTTGTTCTCGATGTGATTTTGTTTAGAACTCGTGGGGGCTTGGTAAGACCGGAAGCTTTTCCCAAAGTGCTTACTTATGTTAAAGGCCTTATGTTTTGGTTACGGGTTTCGGACGTCTCCGAGCTGTTTCTAGGATGGCCATAGCCTTTTAAGTTCGGTATTGCCCAATAGGCTTATTACCCCGGACTTCGATACCCAAGCCATCCGGGCTTGCCCGACCGTCTGAGTTTGCCTTGGATGATAGTCCCCGAGTGGGTTGATCTCTTGGATCCGGATGGAGGTGGCCCTTGGGCCCGATGTCCTTAAGGAACAAAATGTAGTAGTTTTTAAGAGACGAAATATGTATCTGCAAGGTAGAAACTTTCTTTCATTTTTGTGCGCGACATACAAGATTGCAAATGTGTACACGCTTCATGTTATGGATTAAGTGGTCTATGTGGGAACGGTTCATTTGACCGTTTGGCCCTTACAGTAAATTCTATCCACCAAGCCCAGACTGTTCGAGCATAAAGTTTCCTTCCTTGCTAAAATCATTATCAAGGGTGATGTTCCCTAGTATTTGAAGCCGATCGTAGAGAGGGCTCGGATACTGTCGATGTGACCCTCGACTTTGGTTCTTAGCCGGTCTTCAATTTTAAGTTAGCATGATCTACTGTTGTCTTGTTAAAAACCTCGCCGGAAAACTCATTTGGGACAAAATCGGTTCAAAGGAAAAGAGTGCAACGCGTGCTTTCAGGCCTAATAACTTCACTATTCTTGGTCGTTTCCTGCAAGTGTTAGTTCAATTCGTAATATATGTAAAGAAAAGAATGAATGGGGTCGCCTTAGCAGTAGTACTGTTTTAAGTAGGTCACGTTCCAGTTGTTCGGTAGTCGCTCATTGGTCCCTGCTTTGAGTTTGTATGATCCTTTGCCGGTGATCTCGATAATTCGATATGGACTTTCCCAATTCGGGCCCATCTTACCTTCGTTTGGGTTCCGGGTGCTTAGTGTCACTTTTCTTAACACCAAGTCCCCGATATTAAAGTGTTGGAGGTTGGCTCTCCGGTTGTAATACCTTTCAATCCGTTATTTTTGGGCAGCTAGCCGGACGAGGGCATTCTCGCGCCTCTCGTCCAACAGTTCAAGGCTCGTGTTCATGCCCTCATCGTTGACTATTCGATCACGTATCGGAACCTGAGACTCGGTTCTCTTACTTCAATCGGTATTAGCACTTCGGTACCGCAGATCAACGAGAATGGGTGGCCCCGGTACTAGATTTTGAGGTCGTTCGATATGCCCACAGGACTTCGGGCAAAATTTCCTTCCATATTCCTTTGGCGTCAGTCAACCTCTTCTTAAGATCTTGGAGTATGGTTTTGTTCGTAGACTCTGTCTGCCCGTTCCCACTAGGGTGGTAGGGTGTCGATAGGATCCTTTTTATCTTATGGTCCTCGAAAAATTTACTCACTTTTCTGCCGATGAACTACTTCCTATTGTCGCACACGATCTCGATCGGCATTCTGAACCAGCATATTATGTGGTCCCAAACGAAGTCAATAACTTCTTTCTCCCCGACTTTCTCAAATGTCCGGGCTTCTATCCATTTAGAAAAATATTCAGTCATAAATAATATAAATAGAGCCTTACCAGGTGCCCATTGCAGCGGGCTGACGATGTCCATTCCCCATTTCATGAATGGCCAGGGTGACAAGACCGAATGTAGCAGCTCCCCCGACTGATGAATCATCGGTGCATGTCTCTGACATCCATCGCATTTTTGCACGAACTCCTTTGCGTCTTTCTCCATGTCGATTCAGTAGTAGCCAGCTCTGATTATCTTATGGACCCTTCGACACCTGAATGGTTCCCGCAGGTGCCCTCGTGAACTTTCCTAAAAAAATATTCAGTATCTCCCGGTCCCAGACATATGGTGAGGGGGCCATCGAACGTTCTCCTGAATAGGGTGTTGTCTTCCGACAAGCTGAACCTGGCTGCCTTTGTGCGTAGAGCCCTTGATTCTTTGGGATGCGAGGGCAGTTTTCTGGTCTTCAGGTAATCTATATACTTGTTTCTCCAATCCTAAGTTAATCTTGTCGAGTTTATCTCAGCGTGGCCTTCTTCCACTACCGATTTCATGAGTTGTACGACTGTTCCCGAGTTGAATTCATTGTCATCAACCTACGATCCTAAGTTAGCAAGAGCAAGTTTTGATCTCGAGGCACATGCTGCAAAGTCAATTCCTTGAACCGATGTGACGTCACCTGCAACTTATCTAGGTACCTTCGCATTCGTTCCTCTTTGACTTCGAATGTCCCATTGACTTGGTTCACCACAAGGAGGGAATCACACTTAGCTTTGATCACTTCGGCCCCCAGGATTTTATCCAGTTCAAGAACTGCAATCATGGCCTCATATTCGGCCTCGTTGTTAGTCAATTTTACAGTTCTAATAGATTGCCTAACTACATTACCCGTTGGTGGCTTCAACACGATGCCAAGTTCGGACCCTTTTGCATTCGAGGCACTGTCCGTAAAGAGGATCCAGATTCCAGAAGAGGTCTTCGAGTTCAGCAACAACTCCTTCTCGACCTCGAGTCAGGGTCAGCGTGAAGTCGGCCACAAAGTCCGTCAAAATTTGATATCGTACCCGCTGATTTCCACTGCCTATTTGGCCAATCGTCCCGAGAGCTCGGGCTTATGCATTATGCTCCTAAATGGGTAAGTAGTCACGACATATATGGGATGGCATTGAAAATACGTTTTTAACTTCCTAGAGGCGCTTAGCAAAGCGAGCGCCAATTTTTCCAAATGAGGAAATCTAGTTTCGGCCTCGCCTAGAGTCCTGCTAACATAGTAGATAGGAAATTGCTTACCTTCCT
Source organism: Nicotiana obtusifolia (assembly GCA_002018475.1). Classification (NCBI taxonomy): domain Eukaryota; kingdom Viridiplantae; phylum Streptophyta; class Magnoliopsida; order Solanales; family Solanaceae; genus Nicotiana; species Nicotiana obtusifolia. Next base: position 7,421 of record MCJB01018748.1, on the reverse strand, counting down.
CTTCCTGGACTAGGAATCCACTTACCGCTATCTCGGATACCACTAAGTATGGGTACAACTGTTCATCTATCTTCGGAGTATGAAGCAAAGGCGGGATCAAAAGGTACCGCTTGAGTTCTTCCAAGGCTTGATGACACTCTGATGTCCATGAGAAATTATTCTTCTTCTTCAATAACGAGAAGAATCAATGGCTCTTCTTGACGGACCTTGAAATGAATCGGCCCAACGCGGCTATGCAACCGGTTAGCCTTTGAACGGCCTTGACATTGTCCACCACGGTAATGTCCTTTATTGCCTTGATTTTATTGGGATTGATCTCGATTCCCCGGTTAGACACCATGAATCCGAGAAATTTCCCGGACCTGACTTCGAATGCGCATTTCTCCGGGTTCAGCTTCATATTGTATTTCTTCAATATGTTGAAGGTTTCCTACAAATGTATTAAATGGTCCTCTGCTCGCAGGGACTTAACTAACATACCATCAATGTAAACCTCCATTGATTTTCCTATTTGTTCGTCGAACATTAGATTTACTAGGAGTTGGTAAGTGCCACCGGCGTTTTTTAGTCTGAATGGCATTACGTTATAGCAGTAGGTGCCGTACTTAGTGATGAGGGACGTTTTCTCCTGGTCGCCCGGGTCCATCCGAATTTGGTTGTACCCCGAGTAGGCATTGAGAAAGCTGAGGATCTCGTGGTCGTCCGTCGCATCGATCATGCGATCGATGTTGGGCGAAGGAAAAGAGTCCTTGGGGCATGCCTTATTCAAGTCTTTGTAGTCTACACACATTCTTAATTTATTCCCTTTTTTAGGGACTACCACTACGTTTGCTAACCAACTATTTAACCTCCCCGGTGGACCCTATTTTAAGAAGTTTAGATATCTCGTCTTTGATGAATGCAGGCTTGACTTCGGATTGAGGCCCCTTTTCTGTTTGACCTGGTGGAACTTCGGATCCAGGCTCCGCTTATGGGTAGTTATCTCCGGGGGGACCCTGTCATGTCGAGGTGGGACCAAGCGAAACTATCTATGTTAGCCATAAGGAATTTAATGAGTTTTTTCTTGAGCTCGGATTTAACCCCTTGCGCAGATATACCTTACGATTAGGCATGTGCTCGATCAATATGACTTGCTCCAGTTCTTCGACCGTTGATTAGGTGGCGTCTGAATCATCGGGGACTATGAAAGGTCTGGGAACTCCGTAGTCGTTGTCCTCATCCGTCCCCTTCTTCTCCGGTTCGATCGGGGCAAGTGTTGGTGATTGCTATTTGGTTCCTTCCTTGGCGACCGAACTCAAATCCTTCGGTGTAGAAAGTGCGGATATCGGGACCACCTCGTCGACCATGAACATCTCCTTTGTGGCCGGTTGTTCTTTGTAAATTGTTTTAATCCCTCCTGACATTGGGAATTTCAACACATGACACAGTGTCGAGGGAACTTCCCTCATGTTGTGAATCCACGGCCTCTCGAATAGAGCGTTGTATCTCATATCTCCTTCAATCACGTAGAGAACTTTGCTTCCTGAATGTTTCCGGCGGTGTTCACTGGTAGTGTTATCTCCCCTTTAGTGGTCTCACATGCGAGGTTTTATCCGTTTAGAACTCGGACTGCAGGCACAACTTGGTCCTGTAGACCCATCTGCTCTACGACTCTCGATCTGATGATATTGGCCGAGCTACCTGGATCAATTAACACAAGCTTAACTTGAGATTTATTTATGAGTACAGATATTACCAGTGCATCATTGTGTGGCTGCACGATGCCTTCAACGTCCTCATCATTGAAAGATAAGGTTCCTTCTGGCACGTAATCTCGAGTCCATTTTTCTTTAGGGATGGACAGTTTGGTGTGCTTTAACATCGGCTCGTGGGGGACGTCGACCCCACCGATTATCATGTTAATGACATGCTGAGATTCCTGCTGCTCGATCTGCTTATTAGAGTCCCTATTCCTAAAATGGCTTTTGGCTCGATCGCTCAGGAACTCTCGGAGATGTCCGTTGAATAACCGGGCTACTTCCTTTCTTAATTGTCGGCAAACTTCTGTTCTGTAACCGTGAGTGCCGTGATACTTACACATTAGGTTTGGGTCCCATTGGGCTGGATCAGACTGTAGAGGTCGAGGCCACTTGGTGTCTTTGATGCGTCCGATGGCAGATACGATGGCAGTAGCATCAACGTTAAAGTTGTACTCCGATAACTTTGGCGTTTCAGTGGGCTCGATGGGCCTGTCAAAACCGCTTTTGCTTATGAGTCCCCGGTTATTTTGACCTCGATCGCTTCTCCTTTCACTTCTCACAGGGTTTTGTCCAGACCCATTACCTCTTTGGTCCCTATTGTATGGTTAATACCAATCCCTATTTGATCTCGGTTCACGATCAATGTCTTTCTTGGGTCTGTCAATAGCTCTGACAGGATAAACGAACCCGGAAGGGGCCCCAAGCTGATCATCTTCGACCCTAATTTTTGATTGATACTGGTTATGTACATTGGCCCAAGTTACAGCCGGATATTCTATCAAATTTTCCTTCAACTGCTGTGAAGTTAATGAGCTTCGAGTATTGAGTCCTTGGGTGAAGGCCTGAAGGGCCCAATCGTCCGCGACCGGAGGCAGGTCCATTCGTTTCATTTGAAATCGGGACACGAATTCCCTAAGCATCTCATTATCTCTCTGTTTCAGTTTGAAAAGGTCTGACTTCCTTGTCTCGACCTTGATGGCCCCGGCGTGTGCTTTCACGAAGGAGTCTGCAAGCATAGTAAACGATTCAATAGAATTAGGGGGTAAGTTGTGATACCATATCATAGCTTCCTTCGACAAAGTTTCTCCGAATTTTTTCAGCAGGACGGACTCGATCCCATTATCCTCTAAGTCGTTCCCTTTGATGGCGCACGTGTAGGAGGTCACATGCTCATTTGGGTCGGTTGTTCCGTTGTACTTAGGAATCTCGGGCATGCGGAACTTCTTCGGGATTGGCTTTGGAGCTGCGCTTGGAGGAAAAGGTTTTTGAACAAACTTCTTGGAATCTAGGCCCTTCAATATCGGTGGTGCTCCTAGGATTTGGTCGACCCTGGAATTGTAGGTTTTCACCTTTTTGTCATTGGCTTCGATTTTCTTTTCTCCCGATTCTACCCGTTTTGTCAGTTCCTCGAGCATTTTTATGATCTTGGGGCTAGTCCTAGGTTCGGCATCACTCGGCCCCTCCGTGACTGGTTCGTTTCTGCGAGCGATTTCCTAGGGCGGTCCGGGCTCAACCCTACTGGGGGCGCGAATCTAGTTCTGCAGTTGGGCTATCGCTGCCTGTTGAGCATGTAGCATTTCGAAGATTACTCGCAAGTTGATCCCATCTCCTTCATCATCGTGAGTATTTTAGGCTACCGATCGGATTCCCCCGCGGACGCTGTTCTCAGGATCGGTAGGCAAATTTGCATTGATGGCCACATGTGAGTTAGCGTCGATTGGGTCCGCGACCGGAACTCTGTTGGGATTGATAGCGGGTACCTTGTTACTGAGTACCATACCGTTGTTCTCGCCATGATGACCGGACTCAGCATCCACGTTTAGAGGGATAGATCGGGAGTTCGACATTTTAAACTTTGACCTGAAATTAAAGACACTTCAAAGAACAAGTGTAAATAGGGTGTGTTATGGAAATTTATATCAAATTGCCACTATTATCCTCAGCCCCACGGTAGGCGCCAAACTTTTTACCTTAAAAAACGGATAACAATTAAATTTATAAGTAGTTTTAAGGATACGCAGATTAATTCGATACAAACGATAAATTATGTTAGATTAAAAAAATAAAGATATAATTAATTTAAACCATGTAAGGAGGATAAATTCAGCCTTGATGAAATATCCACCTTCGATCCGGACTCACAATGGCTAGCACTGATGAACGAGAATAAGAGCTTTCAATAAGAGTGAAAATATAACAAATTACTTTGTGACGCGTGTTACAATGTGTTCAATGAATAATCAGACTCCCCTGTATATAGTAGGGAGTTTTACCCTAGGTACAATTCTATAAAAGGTAAAAAATCTTATGTTTGACTGATCACCGGTTCTCCATCGATACGTGCCGAGATCCACGCCGTGATATCCGGCCGGTCGTGAATATTACGATTTTCTTTTGGTGGTGCTTGGTTGCCTGACAATGTTCTCCGAAGTTCTTTGAGATTTGGACCGATCCCGGATTATGGCCCCAATATTCTTAAGGGTGGGCATCATGTCCCCGGACTCTGACTCGACGAGACCCTTGCCTCGATTCCGATCCCTTGTCATTATGTCTCTAGCTTGTTTTAGCGTATCGAAAGTCGGGGTGTACCATAAGCTCGGTTTTACCCGTATATAGATTGTTCAAACAACTTGATCTAGAAGTACCATACAGAAGTTACCACCAATGACATATTTGAGATTCTGTTGAAAAAAATAGGACATTTGGAGTTGAAGTAAAATTTAAAAAAGATTTGGGGGGAAGATTTGATTTTTAGAAGTTAGAACAGACTTGGAGAGAGAACATGATTTGCACCCTATTTAGTATTTATGGATGGAATCATTTTATCGCTTCTCTTTTTCCCCCCCTTTGTAATTAAGGAAAATAGATTAACTACAAAAGAAATTTGCTACTCTTTTTGTTTAAACTTATATTTTTATTTGAGTTTACTTGCATATTTACGAGAGATAGTTGACACTGACAGAATGCTATTAATTTGTTTCCGTTATAACAAATATAAACATATCATATTTCTTTTTTTTTCTTTCTTGGAGATGGATAAAAGTGAGAACTAAAATTTTTTACTTAAGAATAAAATTAAAGATGAGAAAAGAGCTTTCTGAAAGAAATATTAAGCCAAAGAATACTGAATCACTAATGGGGAACTGTGTGAATTATTTGGTGAGTAATTCCCCTCAAAGTAATTTTCTCTTAATTCTTTTTTCACTTAACAGTTAGCACCCTAACCCTCTATAAACTAGTTTTTGCTTTTTTCTTTTTTAAGGTGAAAGTCATACTTGCTATTTCCTTTTTATTATAATCTTATCAATGATATTCATATAGAATTTTTCAGCATGAATTCAAATTTAATCAGACATAAGTTTTAGTATCAGACACTTGAAATGAAAAATCCAAAAAAGAAAATCAATGGATACTCGTGGCACGTATTAGACCAAATCTTTACAGAAGTATATGTCATATGGCACTCACGAAATTAAGGGGTCTGTTTACTCTTGGCTACGGATAACAATTAAATTTGTACGTGGTTTTAAGGATACGTGCCTTGGTTTGATACAACTAAAGAACGAATGAAAATAGAGACTAAATTCAGTGAATAAGGAAGGAAGCAAACCATAAGTATTGAGTATCTTTACTGTGATGGACCCCTCTAAAATATGATATGAAGCAAATAGATTGAAAAAGTAAGTAGAATAGATTATAGTTTTGTGTATATTGATCGTATATTGTTCATGCCATTTACAATAGTGCTGCCTGTTTATATAGGGAGGGAAAAAAATCCTATACAAGGTAAAAAAACCTATCTACAAGGTAAGATATCCCTAAAATTAATGGCACCAACGTCTTTACTGATTTCAGCCGTGATTCCCGCCGAGATATTCACGTATCACGGGATTTTCGGTCCTTCAGTCACGCAAATCTGATAATTTTACCATAGGGTGTTTTACCCTAATCGGCCTCGACAATCTCGTCTCGAATGCCTTGGCTTCGAGCTTCGTTCCGGTGAAATCCGGTCTTGGACTTCTCCTTTCGATGTCCCGATCTCGGCCTACCGAGTAGCGACTCCAATCGACGCTGATCGTCGAATCCCAAAACCGACATCCCCTATCCAAGTGACCGAATTCGACCCCATACAGATAGTCCCCTCGTTTCTTGGAGAATAATGATAAAAAATGATATGAGCCGCCGCTTTCGAGATTAGTTTAAATGGAGACATACTTATGGCGCGCGACACGCAATTCTGAGTGTCATGTCAAAAGATGCAAAACTTCATATCAATAAATGACGGCAACATGATGACACACGTGGTAAGTATCAAAAATGTCTTTTCATAGACCAATTGAAGACAAAACCTGTCACGCCTGCAAGCGCTAATTAATGCTTCCTCACTTTGGGACTCGAACCGCCACCTTTAAGAGGGTATAAATAGCCCTCTTGTTATTCAGTTTTAGAGTTTGCATTGTTTGAGCACCATATTCTTCAAGTTTTCTAAGTTTAATCTCAAGTGATTTCCCCCTTTATTTTTGCCTCACGCTTGCGTCTACTTGCTTCTCTAACTCTTTATTTCCAATGGCAAAGACATCCAAGTCTGTTCCTCAGAAGCAAAACCCTTCTTCCTCTCAACTCGCTGAAGAAACTGAGCCTGTCGTTGTTAAGGGGACTTCGACCGAGCCCCCACTAAAAGCGTTCGTACCGGTTGGATGCTCAACCGGTTCCGACTTTAAGGTAGAGAAGGCTTCTTCTGTACCGGGCCGGGGTGAGCCGGTCACTAGATACATTTGTTCGATTACGAACAAAAACATCGAGAGGGTGAAGCAGGATTGCAACTGGGTTGGTAAGGACGTGGTGGTTCCTTCACCAGAAGAAGCAATCACCACCCACGTGGAGGGCTACTTGAGTGTTTACACTTACCCCTTCACGATGGGCCCTTTGGACCCCATCATCGTCGAATTTTGCAAAAGGTGCGATGTAACGCTGGGTCAGATTCATCTCTCTGTTTGGAGAATAGTTGATACGCTCAAATTACACTTTAATAAATAGTGTAAAGCGGTCGATGTCAAATATAATAACCCAACAAGGTTGGGGTCGAATCCCACGGGGAATAGGTGTGAAAAGGTTACTTGACTAGTGTGTTACTCGACTAAAGTCGTAATTTTATCCAGTTAACCGTAACAAGAGTATGAATTGAGTTTGTTTTTAGGTAAAGGCTAATTGAAATGTTGAAAGGAAAATAATTTGATTAAAGAAACCAAGGTTGTGTCCCCATTAATGAAGTGTAATGCTATTGGTGTTAATATCATATATTTCTAATGGAAGGTCCTTTTTGATATGCAAATGATGTCTAAGTGACTACCCAATATTTTTTAATAGTTAGGTAGTATTTCCTCTTTATGATTTTTCCAAATATAAAAGAGTTGCAATTAAGAACAATCAATTTATGCCAAGTAAAACCCACTAATTCCTAAGCGATTTTATTAAACAAGGTTTAAAGCCTTGAGTCTTTGATATTTACTTCTACCAAATTCTACCCCACTTTCCCAAGCAAAGCTAGAATTTAATAGCGCTTGTTAATGTTTGCAACCAACAACAACAAATGAAGAATGAGAAGTAAATAAATATCAACCAACCATTATATATATATTCAATGTTAAACACCCATTAACATAACACTCATTTAGGGTCCAC